>JASDQU010011340.1:143147-159968 GCA_032191745.1 Picea mariana
ATATATTATCAAACTCAGTTATATTTTTTAAAATATGAATTCCAATACTTTTAAATCACACTACAAGTTATACACTCGTTAGAATTGAATGCTGGTTCAACTAATTGATTTGAAAATTAGCGATACTGCACAATGAAATTGAAGGATCGCAGATACCTTAAACAAGTCGAAACGAAATTGCCATTGTGAAATGTTGAAAACTGATCCTGAGTACAAAATCTACCTCTTTAAGAAATTCTCGCTTAAATAAGCACACGTTGAATGCACGGGGCATTCTACTGTTCTAATCAACTGTAAAAACAATACTTATAAAGACAAAGCACTTCATTAGGTTCTAATCTACTGTAAAAACGATACTTTTATACTGCAATTACAACAGTTTGCTATACTAATTACAGCACTGGAAGACGAGGAGTCGGAAGAGCGAAGAGTTCATGCGCTCTGGGTAGAGTGAGTCCATTAAACATTTCAGTCATGTCCAATTCCTGCTCATTCAGGGGAAGCCTCCAGTTGAAACAGTGAAAGAGCTGCGCCACCGCTAACTCTACAACAAGCGTTCCCAACTGTTGCCCGGGGCATCCTCTCCTCCCTGCTCCGAACGGAAGCCACTCGAAGTTTTCATGA
Organism: Picea mariana; assembly: GCA_032191745.1. NCBI lineage: Eukaryota > Viridiplantae > Streptophyta > Pinopsida > Pinales > Pinaceae > Picea > Picea mariana. The sequence continues at coordinate 143,772 of JASDQU010011340.1, forward strand.
GTTTTGTGGATCAAGCCAGCTTCTGCTTCAATGAGGAACCTCTCGGGCTTGAAACTTTGGGCATCCTGCCCCCATGACTTGGAGTTCCTACCAATTGCCCAAAGATTAAAAAAAATGCGAGTGTTTATGGGGATTTCATAGCCCAAAACAGTGCAGTCCTCCAGAGACAAGTGAATCGGAAAAGGCACTACTGGGTGGAGTCTGAGCGTTTCTTTCACCACGGCTTGCAAATAAACGAGACGAGGAAGGTCAGACTCGCATACCATACGCTCCATTCCAACCACGCGTTCCAGCTCGTCCTGAAGCTTCTGCAGCACTCGAGGGTTTCTCAGCACTTCGGACATTGCCCATTCTATGCTTGTAGAGGATGTGTCCACGCCACCCACCAACATATCCTGCCAATATCAAATACAATATAATATAAAAATTGATGATCATATTTATTTTTTGAAAGCCACAGAAATCTAAGCCATTTTAACATACAAGGAGAACAGCTTTTATATTATCTCGTGTAATTTGGAGCTCCATATCGTTTTCTGCAGAGGCCGCAAGTAAAACATCCACGAGATCTCGCGGGACGTTGGGGTCATTCTGCGCATTAAGCTCGTGTTCTTCTATTACTTTCTCTAAGAACTGGTCTTTTGTGTTATGCACGTTCTTCAAGCGACGGTGGAGACCTCGCAGATGATCCATCCAGGCCAAGTATGGTATATAATCTCCGATGTTAAAATAGCCGGCTAACAGAAGAATTTCTTTGATCAATGAATCGAATCCAGTGCTGCCAATTACGTCTTCGTCTGAATATTTCCTTCCAAAGGCCATTTTGCAGATGATAGCATTTGTCAGAGCTGAGACGGTTTTTCTGATGTTTAAGGGGCGAGAACCATCCTGAGGATGATCTGAATTTGAATTAATAATAGAGAGAATCATGGCTGAGACTTCCTCTTCTCTTATGAAGCTGAAGGAATCAATGCGTCTGGAGCTCAGCAACTGTAAAACGCAGACCTTACGCATCTGCCTCCAGTAAGGGCCATACGGAGCAAAGGCCACGCCCGATAAATTATACGTCAAGTACTTAATAGCGGCGGACGAATGCCTGCTGGCAAAATGCCGATCATGGGTCTTGAGAAACTCCTGGGCGATGTCGCCGGAAGAGAGGACTAAGGTAAGAGCGGAGGAGCCAAGGCGGAGAGACATGAGAGGCCCGTATTTCAGAGAAAGTGCTGCCAGCGCTTGGTGGGGAAGCTTTCCCAGCAGATGGAGGTTTCCGATAACGGGCAACGGGAATGGCCCGGGGGGCAGCAGGCGCCTCAGCTTGTTGCGGTTGATGAAAATGAAGAAGCTCCATGCCCCCACCAATGCAACCAGAGCTTCAATATAAAACTCTGCGTATTCCCAGAGGGACCTTGTCGCAAATCCGAACTCGTGGCCCATTCTCAGATAGCTACTCACAATTAATAGCTACACTTGCTCTCGTGCTACTTATTCCGCCCCTACCTTAGAGCTGGCCAGACATTTAAAGCCCAAGTGTTTCTGTCGTGGCCGATTCCTAAACCAAGCAGTTTGGTCAAAAAAATCTTCCGGAAGCATTTTCTTTGTTTCCAGTGAACGATACGTCATTTCTGCCTACCATATACGTCCTTTCGGACTACCATTCACGCGATCATTTCGCATTTTTGCTTTAATCAACAACAGCTTATCGGTGCGAATTCTGGACACATCAATTGCCTATCATTGGGACCCTTAAATTAAAATATTTTTATATTGTTTCGATGATGGTGAAATCTCTATCCGTAATGTTTCAACTTTTCTATTATTTATTTAAGAGCCCTTTTAAATAATATATCTATCAAGATACCTGTTTGCATCATCTCAAAGATCATTAGAGAAGTTTTTTAAACCTATTAGAGAAGTTGTTTAAACCTTTTAAGCTTTAATATTTTAAATAAATTTAACATACTAAAAGATCCATGGGGTATGGGATATGATTTCTAATAAAATTAACAAAATTAACAAATAATATCTCCAAAAATAAGCAAAAGGTAAAACATTTAAACTACTAACTTTGGAATGCCTATGACATTAAATCTAGCTTTTGATTTTGATTTATTGGTATTGAAATAGACTAACATGGTTAAATAGTCTTTTACAAGTGACACATGGAGAACTTATCATTATTTGGGAATTTTTTTTAGTCACTCTATCCCTTTATACTATATAAGAATAATGTTTTAAAAATTTCAAACTATAAATAAAAATTGATTGTTTAGGGAACTTTTCTCTTTATTAGCAAGTTTTAACTAGCACAATCGCTAACTCGCGGTTGAGAACGCCGAAAGGTTAAATCTCTATTATACAAAAATATATATGCTAAATCCCTGAGAAGAATCGAGAGTTAGCGGCTGTGTAAGTTAAATTTTTGTAATTTATGTTTTATGTTTTACACTATTAGTTATGAAGGGAAAATAATATTTAAAGGTTAAACATGTTTTCATAATTTACAATTATTAATATACAAATTTGTTTAATTTACCCACAATTTATACAAACCCTAACCATACCTCTGGGCAAATAATATTTAAAAGTTAAACATGCTTTCATAATTTACAATTATTAACATACAATTTGTTTAATTTACCCACAATTTATACAAACCCTAATCATACCTCACGATTTATACAAATCCTAACCATAGCTCTACCAGACACGATTTACACACATTAAACCAAGAATGCAAAGTTTGAAACGGTGCTCTTGGAATTCGAATTCTTGGAATAACAAGTTGTGCGATTATACCCTGAACCTCACCCAGCAAAGATTGATCCGACAATATCAACGCGTTTCAAGTAGGTGACGGGTATACGATCCCACCCACCAAACATTGACCCAACAATGTCAACACGTTTCGAGTAGGTGAGGGGTATCCACCCATATATAAGATTAAGTCTATATTGTCAATTACTTCTAAGCTCCCCTATATTTTCTATTGTACACYTAAAATAAAATTACACATGTTATGAGACTTTTGAGAATGAAGTTTTACATTTTTGTGCATTTAAAAAAACACAAATTCCACGTAACCCACACGTTTTTGAATAAGTAAGGTTTTTTATCGGCTTTAGTGTATGTAATTGATTGACTTTTTTAAATAAATGAATTCACGAAATCACGACTTATTTATTTATTTGTTCAAAAAAATCCGGCGACATAAATGAATTTTTAAACGCGGAAGAAACACATACATGGTCTTAGTGTATGCAATTGATCGATAAAACTCCAAGGAAAAAAAGCCAAAAAAATTATAACTTTTAAATTACGTCCGCCACTTATTATTTATTGTGAATACCTATTGTAAAACTTTCACGCTTAGCAAGGCTTCGCGCAAAACCAGAATCGACCACGCCGCGCACTGCCTATGCTCTCAATACCGTACTGGTTGCGCTCTATCCTTAGGGTCCCTCCCTCTGTGGATACTTTGTGCTCATCTCCAGCACCCAAATGCTAAGCCTCACCACCAGCAGCTAAAACGTAATTACAGGCAGCCCTTCGAGCGACATAAGACCGATGGCGATGCCACTGCAGCTACATGCAAAGCTTTCTCTGCACTGCCCCGAAAGCCATTGAACTGAAGAGGAACAGATGGGGAACCGAAATGAAATGCGCATTAAGAAAATGAAACGGGTGTACAGGTGAGGAAAGATAGAAAATGAAAAGCCGCATGTACAGTCAGAAAATGAAGGGACAACTGAGTGAACGGATAGCTGAGGAAATACAAACGTGGTAATCCCAAGGGTTAATCATTTAAACGTGGCAATCATATAGTAATGCAGTAATTCCTTAATATGATTAGGTAAATGTAAAAAAGTAAACAGGTTAACGGATGCATTAAAAAATACAAAGAAGTTATGAAGAGTAAATCACATTCATTGATTTAAGAGGACAACTAAGAATATGCCAGAATCTTAAATGATTAGCCATTAGATTAGAATTTTAGATTAAAAGGTGATTAATTATGCTCATTACCAATAGGTATACTCCTTTCGACGTAATAACTATTAAAAAAATAAACTTAAAAAAAATCATTTCAATATATAAGCATAAATATGGAAAATGGAATGAAAATGATAATTACATGAATTAAACAAAATGATGAAGCATTCTGATTTAAAAAAATAAATAAATTAGAAGATATATGATACATGTAGATGTGTGAACGCCGAAAATTGAATGACAATGGTAAGGACTGGAACATATCTTGGGAAATACACACAAAATACAGTAAATATTGGAAAAGTGAACGTGTGTGTATAGCTTGTCCTCCCAGTTCAGTGAAAAATCATATTCTACAGTTCCTCCTCCAATGTTATAGATTCTTTACTATTTTTATTGGTGTATTAGAAAGGAATGGGCAATGGTAGTGGCCGAAATATTTAATATTTTAAATAAATTTAACATACTAAAAGATCCGTGGGGTATGGGATATGATTTCTAATAAAATTAACAAAATTAACAAATAATATCTTAAAAATAAGCAAAAGGTAAAACATTTAAACTACTAACTTTGGAATGCCTATGACATTAAATCTAGCTTTTGATTTTGATTTATTGGTATTGAAATAGACTAATATGGTTAAATAGTCTTTTACAAGTGACACATGGAGAACTTATCATTATTTGGGAATTCTTTTTAGTCACTCTATCCCTTTATACTATATAGGAATAATGTCTTAAAAACTTCAAACTATAAATAAAAATTGATTGTTTAGGGAACTTTTCTCTTTATTAGCAAGTTTTAATTAAAAATTAAATAGATTTTTCATAATTATTATATTTTTTTTTTACAGGGTGTCTACTTGAAACATGTTTGTGGGATATTAAATAATAAATGTCTTCCAATTTTTTTTTGTTAAACTTTTTTCAATACATCTTTTCAATAATTAAGAAACCCCTATTTTTATTAGATATCCTCCATTTTTGCCAAATATCTTTTTTTTTTTTTAATAAGAAAAAAACTTTTATTAAAAAATATAAAAGGTTTATTACAAAATCTGTTACAAAAAACTACCAATAGAATCAAACATTCTTTAGATCCTTTTGTACTAAGAGACAAATATCTCTCTTCAAAATACATTTAAACCCAATAATATGAATTGCATATATACTCTGCAAATTCTCGGATTTTACATACCTAGTTTAAAAAACAAAAATAATGTTCATTTACATCACCCTTGCACCATTGCAAGTTTATGTAACATCTAGTCTTTCAAAATTTGCATAATAAATACCATCCTCATCTAGAAGTAATGCTTTTTTCTATAGCTGATGAGCTTCCTTGTTGTATTCCCTGTAAATGTGTTGTGCTTTTAGTTGAAGAAATTTCAAGCTCAACACTCGAATTCTTGTCATCAAGACTAAAGAGAGATCACCTGAAGATAAACCCAAAGGGGTTAGGTGTCATCAATAAACCTGAAAATAAACCGAAAAAATTAGGAGTTAGGTGTCATTACCGCTCCACATGACTAGATAAACCCAAAGGAGTTAGGTGTTATGTAACTTGGGTGTTAGGTAAACCCAAAGGAGTTGGATGAGGTAAATATAAAAACTTGGGATAATCCAACATTTAGGTAACTTTTTATTAGCCATCTAAGGTAGACTAAATGGATGCCCTTGTGATTACACCCCTGCACCACTTGAGACGACTTTGGCTCGTCTCTCAACTATAGTAATAACGGAAAGAGCTCCGCAGACCATAATTATGGATGTTGATATGAAGTTGGCGTTAGTGATGTAGTGGAGTTAGGAAGTTGGGTGGACAAGATGGTTATAATATAGTATATATTATGAAAAAAATTATTTGATGTGATTGAGCGCGGAGCACATTTTCTTATTTACAAAAACGAAAAACTTTTTAGCCATCAAGTTTTTCCATATCCAACATGTGCACAATATATCATATCTAACCATTATCAACGTGCTTTTGAAAAAATTCACATATGAAAGCATTCCTAATTTTATTTAAAGTCTTTAAAATGTCCTTTTTGAACGAGAAAAAAAATATTAACCGTACACAACATATTACACGTTTAAGTCTCCGATTTTTTTCGGAAATCAAAAGAATATATATAGTCTGTCCGATTTTTTTCGGAAATCAAAATAATATATATATATATATAAAAACAATATTAACTATGCACAATAGAACATGTCCTACCACCCTTTTAATGTAAAAGTGAATTTTGAAGATTTAAACCGTTCTTCACTTTATTTAAAGCATCTAGATAATTCAAATTGTTTAGGACATTTAGGAGGTCTTCTTCATTGATTCATCTTAATGCTCTAAACTTTAGAAAAATAATCTTTATGCGTTGTTTTTTTAGTAATCATAACACTTTTAGATGGGTTACTTAGGATTGTTGAAATTATTAACTTTTATTTGTCTAATGTGTTATCATATTTGTGAATGTGATTATTTTTTGTTATTCTTGAGTAGATTTTATCTTCATGTAAGGAGTTTGTTTCTATATTTTAGGAGGTTTTTAGATCTAGTTGTATATGATAGATTTTCTCCAGCTAGTTAGCTCCTAGTTTGTTGTGTGTTTGAGATATTCTCTCAACAATTTGTTAGTGTGGTTAGATAGGACATCTATTTGATGTTAATAGAGCATGTAAACAAAGTTTTGGTGCGTGTGAAATTATAATGTCTACTCTCCCTTTTTCTATCATGGTATTCGAGTGGGACTGGGCTTGACTCCCTATCTGGAGGGCCTAGGAAAATGTAATCCAATGGGTAGCACCACTGTGTTATAATATGTAACTCCCACTTGTATTATGTGTGATCATATTTGAGGTTGTTATGATTATTGGTCATTATTGAGTAGAGTTCATCTCTACGAGAATAGTTTGTTTCATGTCTTGAGGAGGTTGTTGGAACTAGTTGGAGGTGAGAGATTCTTTCCAACTAGATGTTTTCTAGAATGGTGTGAGGTTGATATATTCTCTCAACTCGTAGATTGAGTGACAAAGGTAGTTTGTCTATCTTGAGACAAAGACTTGTTGTATTTATATGTAGCATTACATTAGTTCAATAGAGAGTTGAATGCATTGTTTGTGTGTAATAAGATCTACTCACCCATTTTAATATGGTATCAATGATTTGAAAGCCCAATTATGCAAGTGACTCAAAGCATGTTTTCTAAGGCTCGAAATAGGAGGGACAAATATAATAGAATAGGCATGGTGAGGAAATTGTGCTTCTTTCCAACAACCCTCATCATAGTATAGTTTTGTGAATAACTTAAATCATTGGAAACTGATAATAAATATTCAAAGTAGGGTTGTAACATTCAATAAACATTCTTTCTTGGAGGAGGAAGACCACATTAAAGTATGATCTACGGACAAGATGAAATGAGCTGAGCCATGTAGTGCACTGAAGTTGTTGATAGAGAGACCTAATAGGTCACCAATGACACCATACTCAACAATCTTCGTTGTCATGAATTATTAAATGTTGGCATCAAATGTTATAGATAGAAAGGCATAAAGTAACTGTAATGTCATATAATTATATGATCGATGGGTTCTACAAGGCATGGTGGATGAGCAGAGGTTCGAACTAGCGATAAGGAATTCGAGCCAGTATGAGTCAAATGCAAGAGCTAAAGAGGTGTGAATGAAATTGGAGAAGCCTAGATCCATGCTTCACAAGAAAGAGACATGCATGGCTATAGAGATGCCTATAGAAATTAAATGTGTCTTTAAATTTCTCGAGGATTGCGAAAGAAACCTATTAAGCATAGTTAACTCAATATCCGAGTATATTTATTTTGTTAGAATCTGTGACTTAAACAAATGACATGTAAGTTATAGAGATCCAAAACGTTGAATCAAATTTTGAAGATGCAGATGGAGATGCCTAGTATGTAAACAACTCCAGAGGAAAAACAAGACCAAAGATGCTTCATGACGAATGATAATATTGAAGGGAAGGTGGGTTAAAGAAGACGTGAGGATGAAAGTATGCATGGTGATGAGATGTAAATGGGTTTACATTTTTGACATATGTAATGTGCTTATATTTTGGGAATATGATTACAACAAAGGAAGATGGTAACCTTTGTGTTGATGTAAATAAGTTTGGATATTTGTTACATACTTGATATGAAATGTTGTAATTGAGCATATGTGTTGTAGGGGGTGCATGATCAGTTGTCCTTGACACCCCATAATTTTTAGTTCAAGTTGTTTTCCCCAGGTATTTTTAAGCCATGTTGAGTCATGCCTACATGTATTAATGTGGTAGCACATGTAATCATGTAGCGTGTATCCCTCTTATGCATAGAGAGGATGTGGAATCAAATTGTGGAATGAACTAGTATGGTAGGTACGAGGGTGGAAGGTGTACTCGTATGCTAGCTTGATGTTGAATCAAAGAATTTGAATCTTCAATTAAGGAGGGAATGTGAGATGTTGTAATCTCGGAATGTGAATGTTGGGACCAAGTTATGATTAAGGGGGATTCTAATGTGTTGATGAACCATGTAGGTGAAAATGATGAATCCTAGAGAGTATAGTGAATGGTACCTATGTATCTCGATAGATGGATTTCTTTCTATATGGACATCGATGATTAGTTTTCTATAGATACAAAAGGGAGGAGAAAACAAGTTTAAATATGAATCCCATAGTGAAGAAATCTTAGTCCAAGGGAATATAGTATAGTTCTTATAGTTCTTATGACAATGTTCTGGCAACAATGAAGATGACAACAACGAGAGTCAAATGATGTTGGACAATGAAGGTAAAATTTGTGTGAGGATTAATAAAACAGAGTCAAGACCATATGTTAATGTAAGTCACACTTTTTGTTTATAGCAAGTCTATAATATCATGTTCTATGTAGAGGAATTTTAGTTCACAAAGGACATGATGTTAAATGTTTTTTTTGGAGGTGAGCGAAGTGCGAGGGGAGAGACCGATGAAGAGGACATGCTCCAAGCATAGCCAAAGAATGCCTCCAATATCCATTCATTGAAGGAACTAAGAGGATACGAAAAATCCTTCTGAGAAGATTACATGAATATTTGTGGAAAAAAATCATCCTTCTATTATAGAGGATGCATTCCAAAAATATTTTGAAGAATATGGGAACATTGAATATTTATATATGCCTAAAAGGAAAAATGTTTAAAAGGACATTATGGAATTGGGTTTATCAATTTTGACATCTCATACTCTCTGGACAGGTTAGTTTCAGAGACGTATATGTTGGGTGGAGCTACTATTGTAGTGGATCGAGCAACACCAAAGGAGGAAAGCACAAAGCAGTGGGAAAAACCAAGTTCTTGTGGATATGGTGTATATCGTACATATATCAATGCTACAACCCACTATGGGGCATTGAGCTCTACTACAATGTATGACCATCCGAGCTCAGGATTTAGAGATGGTTATGCATAAAAAACAAAAGGTTTCTATGGAAGTGAAAATACATGTCCTCTACAGAGATCCAACAGTATGAATGGAGGATCTTCCCATGGCATTGTCAGTCAAGGTGTAGGGTATGGTTCACGAAATATTTTTGGTCCAAAACCATGAGCCATGGGAGAATAATATAATATTGACAAATTGGTTCTTTCAAACAAGGATCAAAATTGAAGTTGTCATTTCCCGTCAAGGCCCCTCTAGCCCGTAATAGAAGGGAATAAAATTATTTCTCATGAAAATCAAAATCAAATAATGAATAACTTATGAAATATCAAATGAAAAACATTTCATATTTTTTCAATTGAAGGGTAAGGAATTTTTTTTAATATGTCCTACTTTTAATATGTGTCTTCTTCTGCACAATAACACATGATGGATTTGATTTGTGTTTCTCTTAATTGATTTGCATTGTAAATTGTAATATATGTTTGTAAAAATACATTTGCAAAGAGGGATTCATCAAGATTTGATTTGTTGAATGTAATTTGATTTGTCTTCTTCTATCCCTTTCTTTGTGTTTCTTTTAAATGATTTTTGTTGTAAATTATAATATATGTTTGGAAAAATAATGAAAATAGCCCGATTTGTCAAAATTTGATTTCCTAAATGTAATTTTTCTATGTAAAAAATGTTAAGTGTGAGTTGTTTAGACACCATTCAAATATTTTTAAATCTATATTTTACCAGTGATGGAATCATCAATAACTTCCTTCAAATTTTAGTTTAATAAAGGAAATGTGTGAAGGAGAGTTAGTTTTAGTAGTGATAGAATAAAATTGTGTAATTTTGCAATTAGTTTCATTTTACATAAATTTATTTGATATTTTATAAATAATTATAAAGAACAAATGATAGGAGGGAGAATTTTTTGCACTTGTGAACAAAATTTTGTACAGTACAATCATTTTTCATTTCACTTAACAAATATATGAAATTGAAGCATTATTTCATATTTTCGTTGTAATATTTTTTACTTATATTGAAGTGTTAATCTTTAGTCATGACTGAGGATCCTCTTGATATGATGTTAAATTTTTCCTTGGAAGGCAATATTACTCAAATTTTAAAAAAACTATTAAAGTAGTAATTGCATGCTTTAATAGTAACATGGGCATGCATACTTGTTTTTCCATGTTACTATTAAGGCATGAGAACTATTAATTTTGTATTTCATTTTAATAGTAATTACTAACGTAGACATGCAATTATTAGTTTTTTAATGTTTTTATTAAAGCATACACTCATTAAGTTATAGGGGAAATAAATTCATTTCATTATAAGTTTTTTGATGGTCATGTAAAAAATTAAATTTATGTAAATTTTATTATACTTTTCTGGATTACATAAAACTTAATAAAAAATAAATTATACATTTTAATATAATTTATTTTTTATTTGTTAATTAAATTTATAAATGAAACTTATGAAACTTCAATAGTAATGAAGACAAGATGGCCGAGACCATAATTTTGAGTAATGCATTTGAAATAGTATTTCATGTCAATATGTAAAACTATTATCATTATATGTTCTTAGTTAACAAAGATTGAAGTTGTGCAAAATTATTTGAATTTAATTTGTTAATTAAGAAGTTGTGTTTGAAGAATGACAAGTGAATATTTACATATTTTTCCAATCGAAATTTTAATTTTTTTAAAATTTTCAAAGAATAATTTATTTTAGCTTGTCAATGTAGAAGGGTTACAATGAAGTTAGTCTTTCAATTTGAAATATAACCCTCCCTTTCAAATGTGATCCCTACTTCCTAAGGTTGAAGTGATCACCATCTTCAATCTCTAAAGCAACCCATAACCCTCTTCAGAGAAGACAAGGCCGCTAAGATTGACAAGAGAAAATCTATGTTAAAATCCATAATTATTGAGCTTGACAATAATGTGATTGAGGGCCATTGGAAATATTTCCTATGGGACTTGACAAATTTGAAGAAGCATTAAGAGATGATAATCCTCAATCTTGATTGGAAGAAGAAGAAGGATGACTACCGCGAAGACACCAACAAAGAGGTAGAGGCTTTCATATATAAACTAGGTCAACCGAGGGGACATCGAGGGACCCAAACTAGGGCAAGAGTGGTGTTCATCTATAAGATAAAATGGTTGATTGAGAGGAAATTTCACGATCCCTAAGTGAATAGGAACTTGCAGAGCTTGTCGCTCATCATCGGTGAAGGATCCGACAAGGTATCATAAATCGTGTTGTATGGGAGAGTTTCCATCGATGAGTGTGTTTCCTATTTGATCATGTGTTGCAGTGATTTAACACCAAAACCAGATTCTATGTGTGTAGATATTCGCTTTCATTGGTGTGAGATCTAGTGGTTGTATAAGTTGCAATTTTTTTTTCTTAATTATTTTTTTAAATGGCTATAGTTGATTTGATAGGTGAAGGCCATGTAGCTTCTGGTAGTGATATGGATTTCCACCAATCTTGTACGGAGGAATTTGCTTGTGTAAAACTGGGAACATGGTCAAATTTCCAACAACGAAAGGCTATGGGAGAGTGAAGCCATTGTAGGTTCATGAAACCTCGAGTGACACATATATGCATAGGTATCAATCCACTTGAAGGAGAAAGAGTGAGCGTGAGGGTAGGAACTAGTGAAAATCCAACATAGAGAGGTGTCTCTTGTGTCACGACAATGAAGCATCAAAACTCAGATCCAAATCATTTACAAATAAATCTTAGCGGAGATAAGGTGGGAGTATGAAAAATCAAAGGTGACGATGCATAGAAGAAGAATTGGAGGAGAATTTGGGTGTGCAGAGGAAGAGAACCCGAGGTGCTCCATGATGGATGATAACGTTGGAGTGTAGATCCATTGAATAAACTTTGTAGGATTCCATTCAAATAAAATGGTGGTTTGTAATGTCCCCTTCCAATTGAATATGATGGAGGAGGACTCAATAACCTATATGACTATTGTAGGCTATAGTCAACAAGGAAAAAAGGGAGTCAGGGAGGTTTATTTGGTGTCACTAGAAAAAATAATGAAAAATCCTAAAAGTGACATTAAATATAATAAACAATTATATTTAAATGGAATTGGAAGGAAAATAAAGTGAAGATTTGATTTTTTCAAAATGGGGAAAGATATAGAAGGTCCAAGGAAAACATAAATATAAGAGTAAACCTTCCCCTTAGCATTATGATTTGATATCTTATTGGAGTGCTCTTGTAGCCAATGTTTTCGTTGGGGTTTTGGGAAAAAACATCTCACTGTAGGTTTAATTTCGGCGGTGCAATATCCACCCTAGATAGACAAGAGGAGAATTCATCTGGAGTTCTCATAGGGATTCATTATGTTTCTTGGTTTCATGTTAGAGAAAGTTGGTATGAATATAAACTTGCGTAGTGTGTTTTCAGATAGTTTAAAGAGGAGTATGATCTTTTGATCTACAAGTTCCAGGAGGGTTTTGTGCATCTGTGGGAGGAGACACTCCCGTTGCTTGAGCAAGGGTTGTCCTGCGAGGGCCTCTACAAATTAGGGTTGCAACAGTTTGTTGGATTGGGTTTGTGAGGGGATCATGTTAGGATTGGAAGGAAACTTGCAGGGTGGATATTACTGGAATAGAGTAGTGTAGGGATTGGATATTCTTGGGAATGTGGATTGGCATCATTCCAAGTTTTCTTGTATTGTTTCTGTAGTAGATTGTGTAGTTTCCTAGAAACCATTAGATTTTTGTGCTTAGCAGTATTATGTAGCTATGATTACAACCATTAGATATAATTGTACTGGTTTTGGGAGTTTCCATCCATAATAATACTCCATGTTATCTTCTCTATTTTTTGTGTAATGGATGAAAGCTATATGTTTGAAAATATTCCTAATTGAGCAAACTATTTGTAAGAAGTTAACAACACATTCACATAAAAGGAATAACAAATTTGGAATAGAAAACATAATTTCCCCTACTAGCTTAGTTGGGGACATTACAATGGTATCATAGTTGGTGGTTATGCTAGCTTGTCACTATATTAAGGCCTAGAATAAAAGGGCATGAAGGAAAAACCTCTCCATAGTAAAAAAAATAAGAAAAATAATCAAACTACACAAAATAAGATCTAGAAGGAAGCATGGTAGATAACCATGAAGGGAATATGCTCCAAATATTAAAAAATTTGGTCAAGGGACAGAATGAGGCATCCCAAATACAGACAAATACAACAAGGTTCCAACAATAGACGCTTGAGGTTCTCACATAGTTAGTGGGACAGCATGGGAATACAAATGGTATGGGCCAAGGTGGACCCAGTGGATCCCATTGGGGTGAAAAAATACATACAGAGAGTAGAAATAACTATACCCCAACTCAGAGAAGGAGCCTAAACATCCCTAGGTCCTTATTACCATAGTTCCTGATAGGGAATCCTACATAATGACATGAGTAATCAGATCAGGGGATTTCTATTAACACCTCATACATGGAGTATAAGATGATAGATGAAAATATTCGTGAGAAATTTACCTATAATGACTTCTGCAACCTCAAACAAAATTACAGAGCTAGGGAGGGTATCACAGGAGAACAGAGCCCACATAACTATGACCTCATGCGTAAGGTGGGAAGGTTGACTATCCCACCCTTCAATGGGTCTACAAAGAGCACAACCACGGCCTGGGTACATAATTTGGACACTTACCTCCAACTTAACCCAATGAATGAGGTAGAAGCAATTAAGTATGCCACCCTTCATGTGGAAGGAGAATCTCACGAATGATGGTACCATGGGCTGGTAACATTAGGGCATCCCAACATCATTTCATATGTGGAATTAAATCAAAGTTTGATGGACAAGTTGGATAATAAGGACCCTAAGATACACTTCAGGAAGTTGGCACAGTTGAGACAGGCAGGTACACCAAAAGCATACATCACATATTTTCAGAGGAAGGTAGTTATGGTGACAGATATTTCATAGCAAAAGTTGGTGATGTTATTCACTGAGGGTCTAGCTGAACCCCTGAGAGGATGGGTGAAGGAATTTATGCCAACCACATTGTAGGAGGCCATGATGAGATCTTAGGACAAAAAGGACGTAGTAAACAAGAAGGTACCAAAAAAACCCTTTATCCCTCAAGGAGGTAAGGATACAAAGTTTCCCTAGAAGCCATGGACAGGGAAGGATAAGAAAGATGAGGAGATTCAGAGAGAACTAAGGAGGAATGAATTTTTCTTTGGTTGCAAAGATCTGTAGGAGGAAGGTCATTGATGTATGGGAAAAGTTAAATTCCATTACATTGAGGTAGTTTTCATCAAGGAGGATGATGGTGATGATGAAGGTATTGGAAAAGACAGTTGTGACATCCCCAAAAATAAAAAATATTTTTGAAATTTAAATTTATTGGGAAATTATTATGTTTTTAGTAAATTCAAATTTGGAAGATTTTTGACAGTTATGGAAATTCTGAATTTCGAATTTAATAATTGTAATTAATTATTATGACTGTTGGGCAGGGATTTGATTTGACCCAACTAACTAGTTGACTATGATACTTGTATGAAAATAGAATATTTTATATTGATTGCAAGAGGACAAATGGAACAACCATGCTAAAATCAGCTGACCATGACTCCATGAGTGGGGAACATGTTGGAAGCACCTCTGGGCTGATTATTATAAGTGGAAAATCAGGGATTTGGCCGCTAGCAGCCCCTGAAAATCAGGGATTTAGAAAGTTGCGAAAATCCCCAAGGGAGGGAAAAAGACCTGGGCAAATAGACTTGGATTGATAAATAGCATATGTGAGGAGGCAGGACGCTGCCAAGTATGCTGGGAGAAAGAGACTAATGATTTTTCCCTTGCTGTTATGAACACTACAGAATGAGTGTGAGGCAAGAGGAATGGGATGGAATTGAAGGACATTGTTGAGGAAGAGTTTCCAAGTTCTCCCTCATGCGTTCATCATCAGGCTAGGGGGTGAATTGGGGCAAGTGATTTTGATTGCCCTATTCTACAGTTGGGAGGAACGTGGATGTTCCCTTTTCCCTCCTGCTAACGGGTTTAGATATGTCTCCTATCCCTCTCTGCGTGAATGATCTTATATCTGATGTGATGTATTTATTGAATTTGAATAGAATTATTTCCCATTTTTGTTGAATGATTCAGTCACAGTTGTAGTGTGACTATTAAATTCTGTATGGATTTAATACTCCCAGGAGAAATCTATCCAAATGAATGATGTATGAATCTGATAGCATACCTTACAAATCTAATGTTGAACGATGTTTATGGTTGAGTCAAAGTCTGATTGAATACTAGAGTTGCTCTTTTTTTTATGTATTGTTAGGAAAAATCGGGGTTGTTGTATTTCTGTAAGTCTTTATACCTTGTAAGTCATTATTTTTGCTGTAAGAATTTATACACAGAGTTCGGTTTCAAGTTTAATTATATATCTATGGATCTGAAAGTAAACAGGATCAAGGGAAAACATATCTACACATATATTCGTATGTATTATTGCAGGAACTAAATTGTATGCATTAGAATGGCAAATAAACCTCTACAGAGTGCGAATTAGAAAATGACATCATGTATTATCAAGCCTCGGTATAAGCATCCTGAATGTGAAAGTGAAAACTATTACTAGCAAGATAGAATTACCCTACACAGTAAAAGTGACCAAAACGATAGATATGAATATGTATATTTGTAAGGCTGTACATATCGATACATATATATATATATATA
>JASDQU010011340.1:160002-170329 GCA_032191745.1 Picea mariana
TCCACAAGTCATATCTTAACACTTAACTCGGATAAACCTCGACCCTAAAATATTTTTCAACAGTAAAGAAAAATAGGAATACTATAGACTCATCGAGGTAATACGAAATGTCTGAGTAAAAGAAAGAAATTCATTTTAAGAAAACAGTCCTTCAAATCATAGATAATCCTTCCAAAAATGGTTATAACTGTAAGATTCAAATAATATAGAGATTTAAAGGAAAACTGAAATGACGACCTTAATGACCAAGTGCCAGTCTGAGATACATCTGAACAATGAAATGTTTTGATTAATATAATAGCCATTACAGTGTTCATTTAAACCGGAAAGTAATTCCCATAGGAAAACCTTCAAATTATCATTACTCATGACTGTCGAACCTAAACTTAAGATTACATATGGCGCCTTTATTGAACGCCCACAGACCAAAATTTGTAATCCTGTTTGTTGGGTCTACTGAGTAGTTAACAGAAAAAGGAACTCGAATACCTTTATATCGAAGACGAAGAGGAAGCTCCAGAGACCTTGCATGTACACAGGCCTGAAAGAGTTATCAATTTCGAGAATCGGTAAATTATTTATAGGAAGCAACATAACACCAACAAAAGTGATAATTATTATTAATGGAATGTACCAGAGAATACTTAACTTCCACATTGGTGGTCGCACCCGTTTCTTTCCTTGTCGCTTGCCTCCTGAGTGGTTATCCAGGCCGTGGGAGAAGTGCACAACAAGTATTTGATGGGTCCTCTCATCAACAAAGCCCACCATTAGGGATTATACCAGTACCTTGAATGAGAAAAAATTATAATAGAACAAAAGTACAGTTACAGTAGGCAATAGATTTAAACATAGTAAATGACAACATTGACTTCCTTAACACCCAGACAGGTATAAATCGAGTTGTGATGAAGACAGGTTTTGAACCAAGATCTTACCCCAACGTTGGACTCTGAAACCCTCCCCAAATTCAATACCATATAAAGTAATGTGAACAACAGTCATTACAGGGCGTATCAGGATCAGACCCCTATGAGGTTGCCTGGCAACAGTTAGCGTCACCAATACAAGAAAACTGCTGGTGCAGACTTTTATTCGACGGAAGCAATACCCTTATAAATTTCTCAAAGAACCCTATTTTTCAAAGACACATATATAAGGAATTTTTTCGAGGAATTAGACGTGAATATCTTGAGTAATATTAGCTTTTCTTTACCAAATAAGTAATGTCTATGGGCTCCATTGAAAAGATGAGCTAACGGACCGAACGGAATGTCGAACGGAAGGACTCAACCTCCACAAAGGAAAGGTTGGGAGCGAAGGAGTTGTCACATATAGGGTACCCTAACCCCTTTTAACACAAAAACTCGCATGTATTCGACCCTGGTCTCGTCCTGTAACCATCGAGTAAGAACGTGAAGTAGTGTAACCTCAGGCATTCTGAAAACCCTAAACTATTTTACTAGGAGGCTAAACTGACAAGTCTCTGAGCTTTGAGAGCAAGGAGCCAGAGTGTCGAAATTCTCGGTATACTGAAAGGAAATACAGGAAACCTCTGTGATAAGAATTGCAAGTAAAAGGCCTCCACCGATTTGAAAACACTAGATCTCTACGCCTCTGGTTTTAAGTTGCATAATAGGAAAGAAAAACTTACTAAGAGAATGGGTCGGGTTGACTGGAAGGTTGAACAACGACCTCCAGTGTACATGTTTTCCCTCAACCAAAAGAACCACCCACAGAGCCGAGGTTGTTTCCTCGAGGAGTCACAATGATGAGGAAAGAGCTTGCCTAAACTCTAAGTGAGGGGTGTACTATTAGAGTAAATGCTGAAGGACGTTGGACCATGTGCTAGGACTGAGTTGGCATGTTGGGATTAGGGAAGGTTAGGTGGGAGAGCCATCAAGACTGGTGCGTGCAAGACACCCTATTAAACACAGGCAGAGAGCCTTAATTATTTTCTGATAGATACATTTCCCTCCCTTACCAACCAAGATACGAGATTAATGACAGTCATATCGCGTATGTCCAATTATAATTGTTCGGTCACAAAACTAACTCGTTTAGTTAGCTTGCCTTCCCTCTTCTCTATTGGTGGAATGACCTTTAGCTATGAGTTATTTGCATAGGATTTGTGTGTGAGATTTGTCTGATTTAAAACCTTAAGTCGGATGACTACAAGTGTTATGACCACGACTGAGCCTTAAGGGAAATCCGTTTCAGCAACTCGGACTTTGACAAATTAATACTGCTAACCATGACTTAATATGAGTTACACCAAGGTTGTAACTCTCAACGTTTACATAGTATGTTGGATATGCTATTATGATAGGGCAACGATATAAACTTGCATGTGACATGAAGAATCCTTTTGTTTTAAGAAGACTAGGATTTGGATCCTAATAAACATCGTATGCAGGTGAATATAGGTATAAGTATTATTAAGATTTATAAAAGAAAAATATGTATGGAAAAGGTATTGTAAGCTTTGAAAACCCATCATATAAAGTATGATGTTTTGGTTTAACATGGTATTGTCCTCATATAACAGATAGAACGTCATTCTATAATCAGGGTAAACTTTAATATCCTGTTCTACATTTTTATTAACGAAAAGTTGGAGATTAATGTACCAAAGAAAAAAAATAAAAATAAAAAATTATGTCAATTTAGAGGTACATTACAATAGTGGTGAATCGTCACAAGATATAGATCAAACACCATTGCAGAATATCCCCAAGGGAGTGATCATTTCCACACTTTCAAGAGTCTCTAAATATTACACCTTCAGGGTCAAAGGAATTGTGCAGGGGAAGAGGGTTAGAACATTGGTTGATCGTGGATCCACCGACAACTTCATTGATGTTGCACTTGTCACCAAAAGAAAAATCCCTACGAAGGACTTTGAGGGATTTAATGTGGTAGTAGCAGATGGGTACAACATGAGGTGTACTCAGAGTATTAGAGGACTGGAAGTAACATTGTGTAACTATATGTTGACCGATGAATTCTACGTTGTGGATTTAGAAGATACTCATGTGGTGCTAGCAGTTTATTGGTTGTACTCATTGGGAAATATCCACATGAATTATTGGGACATGCAGATGGAGTTACAGGACAAGGGTGGAAAATGATTCATCTTGAGAGGTATGTTGATAGGTGCCCTCAAGATCATGTCTAACCAGTGCATGGAGGCCCTTTTTAGACACAGGGACATGGCTTGTACAATAGAGTGCTTGAGAACCATGGATAATCGATCATAGTAATGAAAACATTATCTTGGGGATATCTAGGAATTGCTTGGAAAGCATGAGAGAGTATTTGAACCATTTCCAGCAGGGATACCACCTGATGGAGGATTTGAGCATGTCATTGAACTAGAAGAGGGGTTGAAACCCATGATAACCACCCCCTACAAGCATATAAAGAGATTCAAGGATGAAATAGAGAAGGCCATAAATGAGTTGTTAGATATGGGACATATTGGGCCTAGATCTAGTCCTTTCTCTTCGTCAATTGTACTCGTGAAGAAGAAATATCGAACTATGAGGATGTGCATAGATTACACGGAACTAAACAAGAAGACCATAAAAAATAGATACCCAATACCAAGGATTGATGATCTGATCGAAGAAATGTACTTCTCAAATGTTGATCTATGATCAAGATACCACCAGATTTGGTTAGAGAGAAGGATATCCATAAAACAACATTCAAGTGTCACTATGGGAACTATGAGTTTTTAGTCATGCCCTTCGAGTTTACTAATGCATCAAATACCTTTTAGTTGTGCACGAACCATATGTTCAATAAATAATTGAATAAATTTTTATTGGTGTTTGTTGGCTCTTGACCATTTTTTGAGGATACTTGGTTAGGTTTGACCTATTTTGGGACTTCGACAGGCTGTAGAAGGTGGAGCACAAGTTGAAGCGAGACAGCGGGATCTAGGCCGCTTTTTAGGGATTTTTGGGTTTTGGGCTTATGTAACGGGTATGGGGATGTCGGCCCATGGGTTTACCCATGTCTAGGCCCATTTTGTAATGTATAAATAGATGTCTAGGTGATGTAACAAGGGGGTCAATATAGACATCTGTGTGATGATGTGATAAGTGCAAGTGATAGTTTACATGCTTTGTGCATACTGTGTGAATATTACAAGGCTAAGTGAAAGTGACTGTAAGAGATAGTGTAAAGGTTTTGTGTTGTAACCTAGCTCGAGGAAGGAGGATCTGGCTGAGTGCACACAGATCTCCTGTCCTATGCAGAGTAGGATTTTGTGGTTATATGCATGTAGATGTTTGACTAAAGATAATAAAGAGAAGAAGAGTTGGTGGACGTAGCCCCAGGCTAGGGGTGAACCACGTATATCCTGTGTTATGGTTGCTTTGTGCATTGTGATTATTTTATTGTTCATATGGTTAATTATTATTATAGTAATGTATGCTTAGATGGACATGATATAATAGCTTAGTGCTTAGTGATATGAATGAATGTTAGATCTGATCTATCCCTCCATGCTAGGTGCTTAAATGTGTTAGATCTAGTTGAATATTGCGCTACTCTGTAATTAGGGTTTTGTTTGCGAATTAAGTACAGGCTAGATACTAATGAAGGATAGTTGCTAAGTGATTTGTTAGAGTATTGCAATCATAGATATGTGTCCCAGCTAAGGTTGCAGACACCGGAGTCCTACTGTTGTAGGAAAATCTGCCTGCGGACAAGTAGATCGACCTCTAGGGCTTGACCTTAACCCTAGACAGAAAAGTGCTTAATGTGGACACTGAATTTCTTTCAAATCTATCTAAAATAACACATGATAAGGAAGGATAATAGAAGTACCTTTTTATCGACGTTTGTCCCTACACGCTCCGAGTTGCGCTCCAATCCTTTGCTCCTCGCTGAGTTCTGCGGGAAAGGCAAGATACGACTACCTCCTACTCTATTGATATTAGCTTGAAAACAGATCTACCATTAAATGATAAGTTCATGTAACATCAGACACAAACTAGAAAGAAACAGGCCAAGCATGTCATATTAATGAGAATAACGACAACAGTACTTACAATCGTAGATGCGAATGTGACAGCTTCGTCAAGTCCTCTTCGTCTAACCCTTACCTGAAAGATCCACGACCTGGATAACAACAGCTTCACTAATCAATCTCCTTTGGCTGACTGTAAGTTTCCTCCAAGATCATAAGTTTCACATATCCAATTCCTCCTCTCCACCACTTATGAGATCATAAGTTTGGTGTAATTCTGCATTTTCAATCTCCCTTTCACCATTAGAAAGCTTGCTTATATAGCCTTGGAGAGGCTTCAACCACTTGAGATATCCTTGGGGAAGTTGAGGATTTTCCTCCTTTAGTTGAGGATCTGCCCTAAGACCATGGATGGACTAGGGATTCGAATCCAACTGCCTTCCAAGAATGAAAAGATGCTTCCCCCGTTCATCTCAACATCTTAACAACCGCCCAGGATAGGTAGCGCTCCCTTAAAAGGGCCATCAGAGCACTGTAGCGCTCCCTAGTAAGCTTTAGGGGGTGCCAGTGCCCTCAAAATCTATAGTGCTCCCTCAAAAGGGCCAGGGGAGCGTTATAACGCTCCCTGACAGTGTAAGGGGGAGCGTCGGTGCTCCGAGATAGTGTAAGGGGGAGCGCTCCTCTCCAAAACTCAGTTTTTGAGGTGCTTTCAGGTGGCAAAAGGTGTTTGACTTCAGTAGATCAGTTCTCCTCCTTCAAATCAATCAAGTGAGATGTCATAAGTGTTCCCTTAGTTTCGTTGACATGGAAGTATGTTTGAACATCCTTTGCGACACTAGTGACCAACTTGCGACACTTGCGAAAGTTGTGGGGAAGATGCGACACTTACAACACTTGAGAGGGACAATGCGACACTTATCCAGCTGAGAAATTTTGACGTGTAACAGAATGCCCCCCAAAGTATGAAGTTAGAAGATGCAAACTGATGACTGAAATACTTTGTAGACTCTCAAGCAAGGGTATAGACTCAGAGAACCTGACAAAAGCTGCACACAAACATCCAAAAAATATCATGACATGCTTCAAAACCCAAGGCATGCATACCTATGCTTGGATGACTCAAGACTCAGTAGGATATGGCCGCCATAAAATACACTGTGGATCCATAATTGTATTGATAAAAAGGTATAGCCACCGAAAATACACTGTGGATCTATACTCTATTGACATGAACTGATCGTAGCCACGAAGAATACACAGTGGATCTACGAGATGACAAGACATAGCCACGACCAATACAAAGTGGATCTATGTAACAGTATATGTGTCATTGTTTAGAATAAACTCCATCACAACCTGGGCAAAGTACATATCAAAGTGATTACTCAACCCAGGGTCTTCTTACCAATCCCAATATGGTACGAATCTGACCATGTGAATAGATGTCTTGACGTCGAACATGGCAGAAACCACTTGATTACCGGTCAATGATGTAAACCGTTAACAAGTGCGAGGGAGATCACCATTAATGTCAATGATTCCCAAGGTACCTTAGTACATTCCACCGAATGTGAATAGATGAGCTGAAGTCGAACATTCATGGAATCATTCGATCAGAGGTCAATGATGTAAACCCACTGTCGAATGTGAGGAGGCCTACCATTGAGGCATGCAGGTCCCAAAGTACTAGCTAGTTTCTAAGTCTAATTCCTGGATAATGTGTTGGAGTCGATAGGAATAGACTCGTCGAGGGAGGGCCTTGATGTATCCCCCATCAATGACACGAAACAGACATAGAGATGTAGTTGGTAGATCAAATGGACATGGACTGACACAGGTTTTAAGGAAAGATATTTGGGATGGATGACTCTCGAGGCGGATACTTCCCTTGAACACTGAGGCACGGCAGTGAACATGACATGGACCAAAACTATGCAGTGGGTACTGTGACTTATGTCGGGTGACTCAAAGGAGTGAAAGGAAACTCAAAGGATTGGCTCAGTGCAGAGCTTCAGCGGATTATGATGTATGCAGATGACAAAGTGTCGTGTTCAAGGGTGACTCTAAGACGTGCTGGATGATGTTCTCAAGAGACTGCTTGGCTTGCTCCTTTCAATTTTTTCCCCCATCCAGATAGATGAGTACCTCTTTTTGATTTAATGAGCTCGAGGAGGATAACACATGCTTGATATAACTCACCTTCAGTAAGTTCCTCTTCCTTTGTTTAACGAACCGGAAGAAGTAAGGGTTCGGTCCCATATGGGTCTGTCAATGTGTGCTTTAACGAGTCCATAGACAGAAAACTCGAAGGTTTTTCGGGATTATAGAGTTTGGAAAAACACTTAAAAGATAACTCTCTCAGTTCCTTTTTCGTATAGTAGTCCAACGAGACCGAAAAAGGGTTAAACTATCGCTCGAAAGACACCCTTTCTGACCTTTTAACGAGTGTGAAAGGAAGCAAGATCACTCGACAATCTTTTCATATTTAGAGAGTCTGAAAAGGGTTTAAAGGAGACTCCAGGGGGGTTCCTTTTTCGTGTGTTTGTTATCCGTACGGGTCCGAAAAAGAGATAAAAGTTTACCCGGTTACATTCTCATATTATTTATGAGCACGAGAAAGAACAAAGACTAAGCTCGGTATTCTGCCCCCATCTTGAAAGCTGGTGACTTGACTCCAGAATAATCATCAAAGACTGGAGACATCCCCCCAAGCTTCAATTCATTCACCAACTTTGAGGTTGTCACCAATTTCTGTGCTAGATGGAGAAAAAGGATACAGGTGGATGAAATGAAGGTTCAAAAATGAGACCTAACGACAGACTCGACTCGACATCTACGAGATCTGGAGAAAGACTCAACTTGAAGGGAAAGGTGACTATTTCATTTTTTAATGAGCTTGACACAGGAATAGAACTATGCTCAAGGTTCTAGCTTCGATCCCCAGATTGTTGTTTCATTTTTTAACGAGCTTGCTACAGAGAATAAAACTATGCTCAAAGCCTCTATTTCATTTTTTAATGAGCTTGCCACAAAGAAGAGAAACTATGCTCATGATGCCCCCAGCATGAAAGCTAGTGGCCTCTGTTTCATTTTTTAACGAGCTTGCCACAGAGAAGAGAAACTATGCTCATTATTTCTTCTTGATCACGACGTCCAAGAGAATAACGCTCTGGAAGGATACCATGTCAAGGGACAAGACTCAGTCATGGCTTCCAAGAGATCTTCACTGGATGGAAGATAATCACTCGAGGAGGGACACAGGTCGAGGGTCGTGATAGGGGTAAGGAGATCAAGCTCCAATAACCCTACCGAAGAGATCACCATGTCAACTACTGGATCCAAATCAACGGAAGTTGAGGTCATGGGAGACAATGCCACATAATTGACATGTGGCGGGGGTGATACTGTCTGCATATAAGAACCACTTAGGGAGGTAACCCAGTCAGGGCTGATGGATGAAAGTTGATCAATAGTCACAATTATTCCATTGTGACGGAAAGATATCACACGGAAAAGAGTGGATACAATAGCTTTCATAGCATAAACATAATCCCACCCAAGGAGTAAAGAGAAATCCAAGGGGTCTCGGACTACCATGACATCGATAAAGACAGTTTTCCCTCCCAAAGTTATAGGAAACTGAGGAAGGATACCTAAAGGTTGACTAGTTCCTCTGTTAAAGGCTAACAGATTCTGTGTAACCGGTGCAAGCTGCGGACAACCCAAAGCGTACCAAGCAACAGAAGACAAAATACTAACGGACGCACCTTCATCTATCAGTGTTTGAGGAACGTCCTGACCACGAACCTGTACTGTAATCTGGAAAGGAATGTGGGAGGGAAGATGAGGTCCAGTTAGCGCACCCAAATCAAAAAGGATGGCTTCATTACTTGGAGGGGGTTCCATAGGAGGAGGAGGAATGCCCCCAGGCACAGTAGAGTCTGTATTAAAGAGAAACACATGGGCAGTATCGGTTTTACTCTCTAGAAGGAGAGTAGGATCGACCGATGATTGGATCGGCTCAACCAATGGTGGACTTGGATAGACTACCTTAGCACTCTTCAGAGGAAGAGTGGGACTGACCAAGGAAGGGACTGGATCAGTCGCTTTGACATTCCTCAACGAAGTTATGGGATCGACCGATGGCGAAACTGGATCAGCTACTTGGGTTCGTGGTTCAATCGAGGAAGAAACTAGATTGACCACCTGATCAACCGGACTGACCGGGGATGGAACCGGATTGACCAGTCCATCAACCAATGATGTGTTGGGGGAAAGATTACGATAACCTTTTGGAAGTTGAAGTTTTTCCAAAAGAGAAGAAGCATCGTCCATGCGAGGACAAAGGTGAGAGTAATGATTACCTTTACATAACATGCAAGGGAACTTGACAGTTTTCTTCTTCTTACCAACCTGAACATCACTAGTTGATGAGGTATCATCGACATGACCGACAGAGGCCGATGACGTGGAGGACCACATTTCTAAGACTTGGGTAAGACCGGGACAATCCCTCAGAAAATGGTCACCCTTACA
This sequence comes from Picea mariana, assembly GCA_032191745.1. Taxonomy (NCBI): domain Eukaryota; kingdom Viridiplantae; phylum Streptophyta; class Pinopsida; order Pinales; family Pinaceae; genus Picea; species Picea mariana. The sequence continues at coordinate 169,520 of JASDQU010011340.1, forward strand.
AAGGCTGCAAGGGAATTTGGGTTTTGGATTGTTTCTTTTAATCTTGTTGATCTCATCAACACTCCCAGTACTGTTAACAGTAACTGGTTTCTTAGAGCCAACATCTGATGTTGTTGGGGTCTTGGTCCTTTTCGGGCTCTTCTTCTTCTTCTCTTTCCGTTAATTCTTCTTCTAATAAACCTGGCTACTTGCTTTAGAGATTTCACTAGGCGAAGAAGGAGAAATGGAAGGAGAATTAATGGGCGAAGAAGGTGAAAATTTGACACGAGGTTGATGTGTGAGTGGTGTATTGGCATCCAAAGTATTAGGTGCAACTGAAACATTCGGAGGATTCGGGATCACTAGAGTGGGGAAAAACTAAACTGGCAATCCAATCGTGAGTCCTGGAAGACTCAGTGTGGAAACATATGGAGGGAAAAAGTTTCCAAATGAAGGAAAGGTATAAGGTTCCCCAGAAGAAGGGTTTCCTCCATTGGTACTCCCAGGATTTGATGCCATTAACACTGACTCGACCTAAGGTCCACTAAGTAGAAGAAACAACATATGCTAATAAAATCTAAGAATCACAACCAAGCAAACAGGACCTTCTTTTGATGATCGTACTAGTTGGTGATGAAATCCAATGTCGCGTGATCAAGTCCAGAAGGGGCGGGGATAAGGTGGAAAATTTACAATGGCGACCTGCTTAACAGACTTACGCCTTGGTGCAAGCTTCCACGCAGTAATTGTGGATTTACCCTCCAAGGAGCCCGAGTGAGTTTGACCAATGTCTGCTCCAGGTATAGTGAGACTTCCCGTCACCGTCACCTT
>JASDQU010011340.1:170379-195438 GCA_032191745.1 Picea mariana
GGTTACCAATTCGCAGTCAGCCCCTGGGCGGGAACAGTCGACAGTTCGATCCAAACGTACGGGCAGGGTATCAAGCCCGAAATCAACTAAGAAGCTTCCATGCAGTAATTGTGGATTTACCTCAAAGTGACCCCCATAATATGATCCGACCACCATAATCAGTTAAACCACAGAGGGTTAGTCCCTGTAGCTTACCCGAGTGCAACCTCGTGCGTAACCCCTGTGTGAGAGGGGGATCCCAGGTAGACTTATACGATAACTAGATTTTCTATCCCTATCTCAGGATGCTGGTGTTTGTTTTGACAACTTTGGAGAGTTATGCTCACAGCCTAATCCAAAGTACTACACCTATTCTACTGTTGGTGGAGGATTCTAGCAAAGAAAAAGTTCTAGATAAGTTTTAATTAGCGTTGATTTTAATGGCTGTTCTTTACGCAAAGGGGTGCATGGAAGTGAAACAAATGGAATTATGACTCAGACCCAAAGAATGCATCGAACATGATAAACAGTCATTTCCTTTCGATGAACATCTAATTAAGGGAGAGAGAGAGTTTTTCACTAACAAGCACAACTACAGAATGCCCCCAAACAATTCTATTTTCTCAATCAAATCCTAATGTAATGCAAAAAAAATTCAAATGCCTTCTAACATACTCAATCAATCACTAATATATATTTATTGTTTTGATATGGATGATGATCAACACAATCACAATGCTTGTCTTTGCTAATTATCTTCTTGGTATGAATGAAAACCAAACTAGCCTAAGCAAAAGTCACACAAACAATACACCCTTCGTAGCAATCGAAACGAAAAACGAGAGAAACAATTAAATAAAAATAAGACTTCACACCCAACAACAAATTTTGAAGAACAAATGACCTCAACTGGAAACAAGATACAGAGGTCTGTAAACCTTTGATGGCCTTCACCAGGGTTTTGCTCAACTGAAGAGAAGAGAAAAACAGTGCATAGGTTTCAAGCTTCATTCAATAGGAAGACTTAATTAAAAATTGTGAAGAAGGCTACAAGATTCAATCAACAAGGCGTTTATTCTTCAAAAAGACAGATGTCAAAGCTAAAAAGGAAGAAAAATTGACTCACAAGATCATTCAGCAGAAGAACTACAGAGGCAAACACTGAAAAATGCAATTGTGGAGGGTTTTTGGGCCAAAAGGAGGCTGGCGCTCTGTTGCTAAGGGAAAAGAGCGTTATAGCGCTATGTGTAAGGCTATTAGGGGTGCTGGCGCTCTGATAACAGTAGGTCAGGGGCGCCAGGATCTAAAAGTTCCATAAATGTCAAAACATTTCAAAAATTTAGATCTGAACTTGACAAATATGCTGAATGTGACAAGGTAAGGAGCTAATCAGCTCATGAAACTAATCAAAGAGGGGTGAACTAGGTCTAAAATGATCAAGAGACAGAACAAGGTCAATGAGGAGAAAAATCCAAACAAGAGGTTTCGATTCGAGGCTATCTCCCCAGTGGAGTCGCCAGTTTCTGTTGTAGGAAAATCTGCCTGCGGACAAGTAGATCGACCTCTAGGGCTTGACCTTAACCCTAGACAGAAAAGTGCTTAACGTGGACACTGAATTTATTTCAAATCTATCTAAACTAACACATGAGAAGAAAGGATAATAGAAGTACCTTTTTATCGACGTTTGTCCCTGCACGCTCCGAGTTGCGCTCCAATCCTTTACTCCTCGCTGAGTTCTGTGGGCAAAGCAAGATACGACTACCTCCTACTCTATTGATATTAGCTTGAAAACAGATCTACCATTAAATGATAAGTTCATGTAACATCAGACACAAACTAGAAAGAAAGAGGCCAAGCATGTCATATTAATGAGAATAACGACAACAGTACTTACAATCGTAGATGCGAATGCGACAGCTTCGTCGAGTCCTCTTCGTCTAACCCTTGCCTGAAAGATCCACGACCTGGATAACAGCAGCTTCACTGATCAATCTCCTTTGGCTGACTATAAGTTTCCTCCAAGATCATAAGTTTCACATATCCAATTCCTCCTCTCCACCACTTATGAGATCATAAGTTTAGTGTAATTCTGCATTTTCAATCTCCCTTTCACCATTAGAAAGCTTGCTTATATAGCCTTGGAGAGGCTTCAACCACTTGAGATATCCTTGGGGAATTTGAGGATTTTCCTCCTTCAGTTGAGGATTTGCCCTAAGATCATGGATGGACTAGGGATTCGAATCCAACTGCATTCCAAGAATGAAAAGATGATTCCCCCGTTCATCTCAACATATTAACAACCGCCCAGGATAGGTAGCGCTCCCTTGAAAGGGCCATCAGAGCGTTGTAGCGCTCTCTAGTAAGCTTTAGGGGGCACCAGTGCCCTCAAAATCTATAGCGCTCCCTCAAAAGGGCCAGGGGAGCGTTATAACGCTCCCTGACAGTGTAAGGGGGAGCGTCGGCGCTCCGAGATAGTGTAAGGGGGAGCGCTCCTCTCCAAAACTCAGTTTTTGAGGTGCTTTTAGGTGGCAAAAGGTGTTTGACTTCAGTAGATCAGTTCTCCTCCTTCAAATCAATCAAGTGAGATGTCATAAGTGTTCCCTTAGTGTCGTTGACATGGCAGTATGTTTTAACATCCTTTGTGACACTAGTGACCAACTTGCGACACTTGCGAAAGTTGTGGGGAAGATGCGACACTTACAACACTTGAGAGGGACAATGCGACACTTATCCAGCTGAGCAATTTTGACGTGTAACACCTACAACCACCCCTGCCTCTACCTCAGGAGAGACTTCATCTTCTTCCCAGGTGTTGCCAAAAGGGTCGATAGTTAGGGTTTTGTTGGTGCGTTGTTGAAGCATTGAACCATGGGTCTGCCCCTATGCCAACAAATGGTTTCGTTGTCGGGACCTGAAACTGTGATTGCTGGGAACTGAGGAAAAGAAAGAAATATTTGTGTGTAGATCTATTGCTTGACTTTTGAATCTCCGTGCTAAGAAAGGAAGCATATTTGAAGAAGAGAGGTCAGATATAAATGATTTGAAAGAGGCAAGAACAATGAAAATTTTTAAGATTTGAAAGCTTTGTGCTTTGAGAAAGGTAAGATAAGCGAAAATTTTTGTTTCGAAAGTATGGATCTAGGTATATTTGATAAATTTTGTCCTAGTCTGAAAACTAGGGTGCAGTTAGAAGAAAGAATATTTGACATGAGTAGATCTGATGAAAGATATGTTATTCCTATGCATAGAAAGAATGTTTGGACTAACAAATGGATGCAGGATCCTAGGAAGAATTTTTTGCAGGTTAATTATTGTGACCCTAGTGCACGGTAAAAAAAAAGTTGGGGATCATTTAAGAGAAAGCGAGGATTAAATCTTTGTTACATTTGCAGAAGACTGGACCATCTTGCTAAGGATTTCCCTGATAAAAGACTTAGTTGTCTTTGTTGTAAAGATATGGATCATGAAGTTTTGGATTTCCCTAGAATGATTGATAAGGTTGAAAGAATGAATATGAGACAAGAAAACCCTGAGGAAGGCCATGAAACCAAGACCATGGTAGAACCCCAGAAAGAATCAGAGACTGTATTACTATGAATGAAAGAAACCCTGAATGACCACAAAAATATCAACTTATCAGAGATCTTCAAAGAAAAAGAAATTATAGAAGAAAGAATAGGAGACTTTGACATAGACTGTGTTATGGATGAGGAAACACAGGTGAATGCCATGACAGAAAATACTTGGGAGATTTTGGGAAGGCCTGCTACGGTTCTTTCATTGGTAGGAATAGGATTCTTTAGAGGAAAACTTATAACCCTATGTGGAAGACTTACCCAGACCTCTATGCGTGCTCATGGAACTTCGACATAGGAAGAATTTGAGGTTGTTAAATTAGTTGAGGACAATGCTCCATTTGCTATGTTATTGGGAAAACCATGGATTGAGAGAGATCAAATACGGAGAAAAGAAGAAGAGGCTCTAGAACAAAAAAATCAAGAATTAAAAGATTTCATGACTAGGATAATAACGTTCTTGATAGAAGAACACGAGGACAAGTCGAAGCAAATTAGTACCAAAGACCAGGTTGTCGAAGTTGAAACAATGAAGGAAGACTTGAAGAACCTATCCATACAAGAAAGTAGAGCACCTACCCCCAAAAAAAAATAAGTATTTCCCTTGAACCCTATGATAGAATATCATCAACACGAAATTACTATGTTCAGTACAAATAAGAATCATAATGGAAAGAGAAATACCAAGATGCAGATCACAAGGAAGAAAGCTAGAAATCTCAATAAGAAGAGAGCAAAGCTAGAAAAGTTGCAGGAGGTTCCGGAGGAGACTTCACAGAAGGTAGGTTTTCAAAAATGGAACTTCGTCGGGATATCAGAATAACGCCAAGTGGCACTTCACCATGGCAAGGAGATATGACATTTGGAAGCATTGTGACCATTAGACCGATGCCACAAACGCTTAGAACAACAGTTATGGCCAGAAATCTCGCCATTGGACCGTTGGGACCGTGCTGTAATGGACATAACTACATTGATGAAGGCTTCTAACCTATTGGAGAGATCTATTACACCACTATCTACTTATTCCGTCGACTGTTGCACCGAGAATAGTTTTGCAAATGTATCCACGCCAACGAGAGAACTCATTGTTTCCGTGTTGTGTTTACTAAGACTCTGCCACCTGTTTTCTTATATTGAACGGTTGTTCATCATCCTGATTATTCGATATCGAGCGTGTATGTCGGACAAACTCAACATAGTTGAAAAGTCCGTATAAGAATTCTTAATCGATCTAATGGATGATAATGTAATGTTCGAAGGGAATCAAGCTTCATCGATGAGAGGAGTGAAAGCCTCTCCGTCGATTGCTCACAGATCTGAACCATCCTGATCTGCAGCCGAGAAAAGAACCAATCATCGATATGACTTGGCGAATGCGAAGTTGATCCTGTCTATCATGCCCGACTACATCCCGCCCCTAACCGATGCAGTGAGTCATGAGAGTGTCCCAAGGGACTTCGATTACACCCTGGTTACTGCGTACCTCCCAAAGGGGATACATGCAGTTCGAACCCATCTAGACAAGATCATGACATTAAAGTTTAGTGACTTCAACCTAGGGTATCGCAAGAACGAAAACATGCTCACCCCTCACAGGTACTTGACTAGGATGAAGGGGAAGAACTTGAGGATAATCCCCCAACCATGGACTATGAACCTCACGCAGTCCACTGTCCTGAACGTAATGAATATGCTACATTTTGGAAGGCACTGGGAAGTTAATGTGTGTGTTAAGCTCCTTGTGTCGTGATACCATGGTGGCTATTCACGGCTAGACAAACGCATCACTATTGACCCAACATTGATCCATAGGATCACTAGATTGAGCATGGAGGGACCAAACCCACAAGACTTCTACCCAGGGAAGGATGCATATCGCACCCTGGTACAAAGGATTAAGGATACCTATGGTGATGAAGAAAAGGGGATGCAAGGCTACAAGGTAGCCTCCTTCTAGAATGGCATAGTGTACCTGGCCTGTCGACTGATCGCATGGAAGATAGTGAGAAAGAACAAACCTACACAGGTCACAGGGTTCGTTGTTGACCTTGCTGGAAAATGCATAGAAGGACTAGAAATGAATTAGGCAAAGTACTTAGTGAACGAGTTAGAATTGGATTTCCACGAAGCTCAGGATCAGGTCTACAAGTTCCACTTTAGATGGCTCATGATGCTCATTTCATTTACATCTTGGGATATGCCAGAAGGTGTGACCTTTCTCGACATTGATCCGTTCGAGCCTCTCGCTGCGAATTTCACCACGCTCTGGAATTCGAGCGATATGGGAAAATAGTGGCAGTCAAATGCAATATTCCATACCTACTATCTCCAGTTAAAGTGGGCCATTGAGGTTGTCCCTTGTATGACACTGAACACCCTACATCAGTTCAGGTCCCTTATGAAGTTTCGCATATATCGACATTTTACTTATATCACTGCATGTGTAGATGAGAGTAAAGAAGAACATTAGTCATAATATAAGCTCACAGAGGAAGACCTAGAAGAGATAACCAAGGACTAGCCTACAGAGCTCCTTCTCCATACTGACCCCGCAGAACTATCCGACCCTGAAAAAATCAAAAGATCGAAGGCCACTCTCAAAGCACATGATACACCTAGAACTAGCAGAAGGAAGAAGACCGAAGAGGTCTAGTAGCTGAGTAGTGCCTCGGAATCACCGAGACGAGGAGGTGATGATGAAGTAGATAAATAAGAGACAAATGGAAAAGAATATCAACATAATAAAGGAGAAGTAACACCGCTTAGGGATCCTATTTATGAGGTTGATCCCTCCAAGAAAATGAAGTTTTCCCCCATGAAACCTACTCCCCGGAAGAAGTCCAAAGATAGTAATACTAAGCTACAGATTGTAATCACGCTCGATGACTTCGACTTCATCATCACAATCGTATCATATGCCTTGCAGAACATTTTGTAGAACAACAAATGTAAAAAAGAATCCATGTATGATAGAATTGAGACAGAGCTGAGAGGAGTTCAACAATCCCTTCACTCCAGCCGCACAGTGTCCACTGCACCCTCGCCATCAAAAGAACCAGAGTTGGGAGACGAGTCTTCCCAACTTCGTAGAATAGCCAATGCCACTGAAGCTCACCTTCGTCGCACCTAAGAAGAAGAGGAACAGGCCACGATGGCCCTGAATCAAGCACAAGAAGCAGTGATAGAGCAACACCAGATCATGCAGCAGGAGAAGGCTTCCCTCAGGTCAAAATTCAAAGAAGAGAAAGAAAAAATCCAGCGAGAGAAGGAAAAATTGCTCGTCGAGTAGGTTGGAGTAAAAGAAGCAGTCAACATATCACTCCGCTCTATGACGGGATTAGAAAAAAAGGAGGAAGACCCAGTAGAGCACCAAGTAGTGAAGCTCGCTGAAGCCATTCAGTAGCTTCAACAGAGAATAAATTATCTAGAGCTACAGTCAGTGTCAGACAATCTGCAAGACATGTGGGATCAAAGAGAAGCAACTTCTCGGAGTGTAGTTGAGAGAATCAAGACCTTCACCATGGAATGTAAACATCTCAGTGATCACAGTGCATAGACTTATGAACGACTTACTGAGGATCTCGAACTAAAGACACTGGATTCCAAACTCTAGGAGGTGAAGAAGAAAGAAACAACTGTACAAGCACAGTTGAAGGTCTTTTCTGTAGTTGAAAGAATGAAAAGATCCCAGGAACAATGCACTGTTCAACAACAAGTCCACGCCATACAGAGGAAAGTCATGGAAGTGGCTCAGAGGCTCCAGCTAGTCCAGGATGAATATTGTCAATTGTTTGAGGAGATCGAAGGATGAGGAGTAGAACTAGAGAAAGTAGTCACTATAGTTGAGCAACGCTTGGAAGGACCTATGAACAAGGAAGTTCTTCAGGAGTTCACTGAGTAGGAGGCCTTGGAGAAAAAACAGGTCGAAGAAGCTCGAGCCAAGCTTGAGGCTTTTGAGGCAAAATTAACCAAAGCAGAGTGACTCGGGATGAGTTATAGGTGAGTGTTGGGGGCCTGTTGGCCCTTGACAAAGTTTTGAGGATCCTTGGTCAGGTTTGACCTATTTTTGGACTTCGACAGGCTATCAAAGGAGGAGCGCAAGTATAAGCAGAGATTTCGGGATCTTGGCTCATTTTTAGGGATTTTTTGGTTTTGGGATTATGTAACGGGTATGGGGATGTCGGCCCATGGGTTTACCCATGTTTAGGCCCATTTTGTAATGTATAAATAGATGTCTACGTGATGTAATAAGGGGATGATATAGACATCTCTGTGATGATGTGCTAAGTGCAAGTGATAGTGTACATGCTTTGTGCATACAGTGTCAAGCTTGCAAGGCTAAGTGAAAGTGACTGTAAGAGATAGTGTAAAGGTTCTGTGTTGTAACCTAGCTAGAGGAAGGAGGATCTGGCTGAGTGCGAACATATATCATGTCCTAGCCGGAGTAGGATTTTGTGGCTCTGTGCATGTAGACAATTGAATGAAGATAATAAAGAGAAGAAGAGTTGGTTGACATAGCCCCAGGCTGGGTGTGAACCATGCATATCATGTGTTATGGTTGCTTTGTGCATTGTGATTATTTTATTGTTCATATGGTTAATGCTTATTATAGTAATGTATGCTTAGATGGACATGATATGATAGCTTAGTGCTTAGTGATATGAATGACTATTATATCTGATCTATCCCTCCATGTTAGGTGCTTAAATGTGTTAGATCTAGTTGAATATTGTGTTGCTCTGTAACTAGGGTTTTGTCTACAAAGTAAGTATAGGTTAGATACTAATGAAGGATAGTTGCTAAGTGATTTGTTATAGTACTGTAATCACATACCTGTGTCCCAGCTAAGGTTGTAGACACTGGAGTCCTGCAACCACCCCTGCCTCTACCTCGGGTGAGACTTCATCTTCTTCGCAGGTGTTGCCGAAAGGGATGGTAGTTAGGGTTTTATTGGTGCGTTGTTGAAGCATTGAACCCTAGGTATGAACCTGTGCCAAAAATGTTATTTTAAGATATTCTAATTTACATAAGGACATGGGAGGAACATCTGAAGCATGCGTATGAGATTCTCACCATTATGGAGGAGTGGTCGCTTTTTTCCGAGGAAAAATGCAAGTTTGGGTTGATAGAGAACCATTATATGGGGCATGTGATTGGTGTTAAGGGAGTGAAGGTGAATCAAGAAAAGATCCAGACAATATTAGACTAGCCCACCCCTGGGTCACTCATAGATATTCAATGCTTATTTGAGATATGTATCTATTACAAGCATTTTGTGAAAGGATTTTCACAATTGGTTGCACCATTGACAAAAATCACCAAGAAGGGGGTTTTCCGATGGTCAAAGGACACACAAGTAGCATTCGATAGAGTGAAGAGGGTGATGAGCACTTGTATAGTATTATCACTCCCATATTTCATGTAACCTTTTTTCCTGGAGTGTGATGCATCAGGTGAGGGGATAGGAGCAATGATGATGCAGAACCGAGATCTGATAGATTTCGAGAGATGAAATTTGAGGGATCCTGAGAAGATCTACCCGATATATGATAAGGCATTGTTGGCCATCATGCATGCATTGGCTAAGTTTAGACAATACTTAGTGGGAGGACACTTTGTTGTGAGGACTAACCACAATAGCTTGAGATATTTCTTGGAGTAGAGAGACCTAAATGAGATGCATTAGAAATGGGTGAGTAAGTTTTAGGCATATTATTTTGACAATGAGTATGTAAAGGGGAAGAAGAATATAGTTTTTGATGCCTTATGCAGGAGGCCTTTAGCTTTCTCCATGACAAAGATCTCAACAGACTGGAAGTTCATTCTCTTGGTGGAATACTCCAAGAATACCTTCAATTGTAAGTTGATGGAGGGAAGTATTTAGGATGAAACATATATGGTAGTGGATGACATCATCTACTACAAGGACTAGATCTATCTTGTCCTTGATTCCACACTCAAGGATAATATTTTGATGGGATCACATGATGAATCACTGGTAGGGAACTAGAGGTATCTGAAGACATACAAGAAGGTAAGGGAGAGATTCTCATGGAAGGGCCTCAAGGGGGATGTACTTCATCATGTGAGGGAGTGTACGATTTGCCAGTAGAACAAGTTAGAATTTACACTTCCGAAAATAATACTTCAAACATTGTCAATTCCGTAGTGGAAGTGGGATAGAGTTTCCATGGACTTCATCAAAGGATTTCCAAAGGTGCAAGGAAAGGACTATATATATGTGGTAGTGGATAGATTGACCAAATATGCACACTTATTTCCTATTCCTATAGAATACAACACATCTTAGGTATCAAATCTATTCTTTAAGGAGGTGTTCAGGATTTATGGTCTCCCAAGGAACATAGTCAGTGACCATGATAATAGGTTTCTCAATGCGTTTTGGTAGGAGCTGTTCAGGATGTCTGGGACAAAGTTGACACCTAGTACTAGCTATCACCCCCAAATAGACGGAAAGACCAATATAGTGAAAAAATGGCAGACCAAGATAATGAACAAATGGAATGAGGGGTACCTGAGGAACTATGTGTCATGGAAAAATTGGGCATGGTTAAAGTGGTTTCATCTAGGGGAGCACTGCTACAACACCACTCATCATATTTCCATCGGGATGAGACCATTTAGGGTATTATGTGGATATGATGCTCCATATTTTTTTGGATTTGGCATTTGGGGAGAGTTTAGATCCCAGGGCCAAATCCTGGTTGTAGGAAAGTCAAGACATCTTGAGAATCGTGCAGGGGAATTTGCAGGCCACTCAGAATCATCAGAAGATATATGTATGTAGGAATAGGTTAGAACACAAATTTGAGGTCGGATATCTAACCTTTCTCAGGTTGCAACCTTATATACAGTCATCATTGAAGAAGAGTGGTGCATAGAAGATAAAGCCTCATTTTTATGGACCTTGTTAGCACTGAGAGTCACCCTCAGATTGCAAGTGGATAAGCCCAGTACCCATCAAAATGTTTGTTGGATGCTGGTTTTATGATGCAGGAGCATCCCTCATGACAAGCAAAAGCAACGTGGAAGAAGAAGGCAGCTGGAAGACGTCCAGAGCAAGTTTTATGAATTTTTAAAATTTTCTCTTGAAGTTGACGCATTGAATATAAATGAGACCATTTAATTTAGGCACCTTGGTAAGAATGTAATTAGACCTCAAGCCATACGCTCTTGTCTGAGATAGACACAGGCATTTATAGTAGTAGTTGCAGATAGATAGGATTGAATTCTTAGATTAGACAGTTTTCGAAGGAAGGAGGGAAACTGGATATAGACACCCTCAATTGTATCATTGTAACATTAGCAACAGAAGTAAGAAGAAGCTAGAGCATAGGAGAATAGCAAAGAGTTGTAGAAGAACACCCATGTATAGATCTTGAATTAATAGAAGAAGTTGATTCAGGTTCATGGCTGTTGTGTTATTCTCTGTATATGTGTGTTGAATGCTCTATTTATAAATATTTCTTCCTCTTATGCATTTGTTGTTATGCTGTGCGTATGATTTCATGTATCAAGATTGAAAGCTGAGAGGAAGTGAGGTGAGTTACAATTGTTCCTCTTTTGAGAAAGGATTCCTGCAAGGAGTGCAGTTGAGTCATCCCGTTGACAGAAGGCTCGGGAGTTAAACTCTTGTTCTCAAAACACCCGGAAGTGAAAGTTAGTTGTTGAAGCCATGCAAAGAGTGCGCAGGCTTAGGGAGAAAGTCTTAGTCGTGAAACTGAGTGAAGTATTGAAAGGACTGTTGCTACGGGTATACACAGAGTCAAGGAAGCTCGAACAGTTAAAGTGTTTGGAGGCTTGCTACAAGAAATGCGTGCAGAAAACCTCGTTGAGGTCGAAATAATCTACCAAAGCTCAAGAAGGATAGGCCTTTGAGTCACTAAAGACCAGCGTAGAGAAGTGCGACTTGAAGTCGGGAGAGAAGCGTCGCCGGTTGGCGAAACGATGGAGAAATTTCATGGAGAGATACTCTTTTTCATTTCGTGGATTATACAAGGAAGAACGGACGGTCGAAATATTCTGAAGAGATTTCACTAAGTTCCGAGGATTGTAGGATCTTGCAGAGGTGCAAGGAGGTTACGACGTGAAGGTCCGAAAGGTTTGAAGCCCAGGAGGGGCAAAGCCATTGATTCAGAGTTACCGGAGCCGTCAGATCTACACGTGTTATCGTGTATCAGGGACTCATGAGTTGGAGCCCAAAAGTTGTGAGGCAAGAACAGTGATATCGCAAGATGCGATATCCCTACAAGATCAGAGCTGTTCATTGTGGAGGACGCATGTAAGGAGATCCTTTCATTTTGCAAACTCAGACATTGGAGGACAGAACAGGAAGCCCTTTAGCTTCGCGAGAAACGAAGTGGTGAGAAGGCTAAGAACCGTCCATCTGAGGGGACAGGTGGCAAGAGATCAAGAGATCTCGTGAACTCGGGAGTTCGTAGGGTAAAGGCCCAAGTATTGAGTATTCAAAGTCGCAAGGACACGAAGCGACGAAGTGGAAAGAAGATCATAGCCATCCATCTGAGGAGGACAGGTGGCAAGAGATCGAGGGATCTCACAAAATCGAGAGTTCACTGGATGAGAACCCAAGCATTGGGTATCCCAAGTTACGAAGCAGCGAAGTAGCGAGAGAAGGACAACCATTGGATCCGGATCGCAGGAGGACCGTTGGATCTACGCGTAGGATCGTGTCTTGGGACCTTGTAAGAAAAGGTTCAAGAGTTTGGCCACAAGGATCATGAGGTTGCGAGAAGGCGATATCCCAACAGTTGGAGAGAAGTGTGGGCCATAGCGGAGCGTGAGTGGAATACAAGTGGCACGAAGCCCTCGGGTTCTCGCTGCGAGAAGCCCCGAGGTATTGGCATTAGGAGTTGCGAAGTGCCGAGGAGCCGAGGTTTCTGTGGACACGTGGCAGAACATAAAGTGGGACCGCGCGACCGACGGGTAGAAACGTGTTGGTTGGGGGATAGAGTCAGCATACCGTTGGATTCTCACATCTCGGGGACTCGCAGAATAGGAAGGGAAAAGCCCGATGGTTCAACCTAAGAGGTCGCGAGGTTGCGAGATTGTGAGAGGCGTCAACATTAAGCTCAGCCCACAGTTGCATGGGGAAGGAGCTATACCCGTATCACCAGGTCGGGTATTGCAAGATCCGAAAGGAAAAATTGGAGGCTTTGAGTCACGAACTCGTGAGACAGCGAGATTCAACTGATCTCCCGGTGGTAAAGGGGACACTTCGGGAAAGATTTCTGTGGGTACAGATTTCCCGATAGGGAAATAGAAGAACCTTCGAGTTCTTCGGGCCGAAAAGAAGAAGGTCCTGTGAGAGCGGACGTGCCCGGGTGGCGCATTTGCGTCAAGTGGTATCAAAGCATAGAAAAGTTTCTTTGCTTTCTGTAGCAGAGGAAAAGGAAAATTCACCATGCCGCCAAGAAGAAGAGGTAGACAATAACCCGATCCAGAGGAGGGAGAAAGAGAAATGTCTAGAGAAAGAGGTAGGCAAGGACAGAATCCAGATGTGGAAAGAGAAATATGAAATCTTCGTGCTAGAATGGAGGACATGGAGACATCACGAAGGCGTAAAGCTGATGTAGGAGATTCCAGTGAATCCGAAGACGAAGATGATGCTGAACGTGGAGGATAGGAAATCCCAGCAGAAGATGCAGCCAATGAGCGTTTAATTAAGGCTATCGCTCGGATGAGTTTGAAAACAAAGATGGACATTCCAGCTTATGAAGGGAGTCTGGATGCAGAAGAGTTGCTAGAATGGATTAGAGCTCTTGACACTTACTTCGATTATGAAGATATCGAAGATGATAAAAAGGTCAGACATGCCGTCACAAAATTAAAAGGACACGTAGCATTGTGGTGGGATGAACTACAAGCTGACAGGCGTTGCCAAGGCAAGCAGAAGATAAAGAGCTGGGACAGGATTATTGAAAAGATGAAGGCGAAATTCATTCCCAGAGACTATCAAATTTCTCTGTTCAGGAGAATGCAAAACCTGAGACAGAAGCTAATGACAGTGAAGGAGTATACTGAGGAGTTTTACAGGTTGAATATTAGAGCAGGTCATCGTGAAAGCAATGACAAGAAGGTAGCCAGGTATATGAATGGCCTAAGGTATGAAATTCAGGATGAACTAAATTTGGCGACCATACGAACTGTGGAGGATGCTTACCAATTGGCTCTGAAAGCTGAGGAGAAGCTGATCCATAAACAAAGTCAGAGAGGCGGGGGTAGGAGCTAGCCCAAAGGTAAATCAGTTACCCAAGATAAATACCAGAAGCCCAAGGAGGAATGGAAGAAACCTCAGACTCAGACAGAAAGAGGTGGAACCTCACAGAGAAGACCATATGTCGAGCAAAAAGAGCAGCATACTGAGAAGAGAGGAGGATATTCTGATAATAATAGGTTTCCTCGTACTAGAGGTAGAGGAAGAGGAAGAGGTGGAGTAATCACATGCTTCACATGCGGAAAGAATGGGCACAAGTCAGTTGACTGTCCAGACAGGAAGAAGGATGGAGGAGAAGCTCACATCACCGAGGCACAAAGGCGAGATGTTGAGGCAGAGTATGGTGAAGGCGGAAGATCGTTGGTGATGCGAAAGGTCCTTTTGATGCCAGAAAAGGAGATGGAGAATTCAGCACAGAGGAATAGTATTTTTAGGACTTCTTTCAAGACCAAGGATAGAGCGTGTAAAGTCATTGTGGACAGTGGAAGCACCGATAATCTTGTTTCAACCGAGATGGTAGAAAAGCTAGAGATGGAGACAACTGATCACCCGGAACCATACAAAGTTTCATGGCTACAGAAGGGACATCGGGTAAATGTCACTAAACAGTGCTTAGTTGACATTAAGATAGGAGGATATAATGATAAAATTTTATGTGATGTTATTCCTATGGATGTCTGTCATTTATTGCTGGGTAGACCATGGAAATATGATAGAAATGTAATTCATGATGGGAGGATGAACACCTATACCCTAAAGAAGAATGGGAGGACTCACATGTTGTGGCCAATTGAAGATAAATAGGTGTAGCTGGAAGTAAGAAACAAAGTACTTCTCATGAGTGGGAAGGAACTTCTTACATAAGTTGAGAAGAAGGAGGATCCACAATTCTTTGTGGTCAGAAAGCCGAGAATTGTTCTGACTAGCACAAGAGTGGATGATTTACCAGGAGAAGTTCAAGAACTGCTGGAAGAGTTCGCTGATATTGTAATGGACGAACTACCTTGTTCATTGCCACCAATGAGGAGCGTGAGTCACCATATAGACCTCATACCAGGAGCTAGTTTTCCAAACAAAGCCGCATACAGATTGACGCCGCAGGAGAATGAAGAGGTTAAAAGACAGGTCCAGGAGTTGTTGGACAAAGGCTTGGTCAGGGAAAGCTTGAGTCCGTGTGCTGTTCCAATAGTACTCAGTCCGAAGAAAGACGGAGGCTGGAGGATGTGCACTGATTCAAGGGCAATAAACAAGATAACTATCAGGTATAGATTCCCATTGCCAAGAATGGATGATCTGATCGATTGCTTAAGTGGGGAATTTTTTTTTTTCAAAGATAGATTTGAAGAGCGGATATCATAAGATTCGTATGAGAGAAGGTGACGAATGGAAAACAACATTCAAGACAAACGAAGGTTTGTATGAATGGCTTGTCATGCCTTTTGGCTTGATGAATGCACCAAGTACCTTTATGAGGTTGATGAATGAAGTCCTGAAAGAGTTCATCGTGAAATTTGTCATCGTGTATCTGGATGACATATTGGTTTTCAGCAAGACAAATGATGAACATCTGAAGCATTTGGCTATTGTGATGAAGAAGCTACAACAGGAGAAGTTGTTGATAAACATGAAGAAGTCCTCATTCATGAAGACATAACTCATTTATTTGGGGTTTGTTATTTCTGCAAATGAGCTAAGGATGGATCTAGATAAGGTGGAGGTAATCAAGAATTGTCCATCACTGAGGAACGTATTTGAGGTGAGAAGTTTTCATGGACTGGCTAGTTTCTACCGAAAATTCATCAAGAATTTCAGTGGAATTAGCGCAGCAATGATGGATACAGTCAATAAAAGACACAAATCTTTTCACTGGACTGAAGAGGTTGAGAAAAGTTTCAATTTATTGAAACAAAAGATTACAGAGCAACCGGTTTTGGTGTTACTGGATTTTCAAAAGACATTTTAGGTGAAATGTGATGCAAGTAGGTTTGCTATAAGAGCGGTCTTAAGTCAGGAAGACAGGCTGATTGCATATTTCAGTGAGAAGCTGAATGAGGCAAAAGAAAAGTACTCCACGTATGATAAAGAATTCTATGCCATCATACAGGCATTGAATAAATGGAGGCACTATTTGATTCCGAGAAAATTTATTTTATATAGTAATAACCATGCATTGCAGTATGTGACTCAACAGCAAAAGTTGAATCATAGGCATGTTAAATGGGTTGAATACATGTAAAATTTCACTTTTGTGATAAAACATATTTCTGGTACTGCTAACAAAGTTGTTGATGCTTTGAGCAGGAAAAGTTTGTTGTTGCAGGAATTCAAAGTCAGGACGTTAGGATTTGATGATATTAAGGACATGTATGCAGATGATTCAGACTTCAAGAAAGCTTATGAAGCAACTGAGAATCCAGTTCTTAGAGACAGAAGCTAGTGGATAGAGTACGTGATCCAGGATGGATTGTTGTTCAAAGGCAATCAACTGTGTATTCCAAATTGCTCCATGAGGGAGAAATTGTTGAAGGAGAAGCACAACGGAGGATTGGCAGGACATTTTGGCCATGATAAGACATTTTCAAAGCTGAGCGAGTCATAATTTTGGCCAGGGATGCGGTCAGAAGTCAAGAAGTTTGTGGATAGATGTAGAATTTGCCAGCATTCAAAAGGAAGGAAGAAGAATGCAGGATTTTATCAACCATTGCCCATACCTGAGAGACCGTGGGATGAAATCAACATGGATTTCATATTGGGATTGCCGAGGACACAAAGAAGACATGATTCGATCTTTGTGGTAGTTGACAGGTTTTCTAATATGGTGCATTTTATTCCATGCCAGAAGACCAGTGATGCGACCCACGTCGCAAATTTGTTTTTCAAAGAGATTGTTCGACACCATGGATTGCTGAAAAGCATAGTCTCGGACAGGGACACAAAATTCATAGGGCATTTCTGGAGGACATTATGGAAGAAGCTGGGAACTAATTTGATGTTTAGTTCTGCTTATCATCCTCAGATGGATGGACAGACAGAGGTGATCAACAGAAGTCTGGGAGACTTGTTGAGGAGCTTGGTGACAGAGCACCATAGCAGCTAGGATAGCATATTACCGCAAGCAGAGTTTGCTTACAATGACTCAGTAAATCGGAGCACAGGAAAAAGTCCATTTCAGATTGTATATGGAATGCAGCCAAGAGGATTTTCTGAATTGAGGGATTTAGAATAGACTGATACTAGCAACGCTAGTGCAGGAGAATTCGCTGAAGCGATGAAGGAACTTCACAGCCATGTGAAGGAACGACTATTGAAGTCAAGTCAAAAGTACAAGTGAAAAGAAGATCAGCATCGGAGACAACTTCAGTTCGAAGTTGGTGATCTGGTTGTGGCACATTTGAGGAAGGAAAGGTTCCCAAGAGGAACATACAACAAGCTGAAAATGAAGAAAATTGGGCCATGCAAGGTATTGAAGAAAATGGGATAGAATGCTTATGAAATCGAGTTACCAAATGGGATTGGAATATCTCCGATATTTAATGTTTCGGATTTATATCCATATAGAGTTGATGAAGCAAGAGAAGAAGGTGATGATCAACCAAAGGTCCAGTGGCAGAAGCAGATTCTAGTTGCAAAGAAGCCACAGATGGAACATATATTGAACAAACGAGTGGGTAAGAAAACTAGGAGGAAAGAATATTTTGAATATTTGGTTAAGTGGAAAGGACACCCAGTTGAAGATGCCAGCTGGGAGACTGAAGCAGAAATTCTGAAGCATGGACATACCATGTAGGAGCTCATGGACAGGATCCCATGAAAATTTTCAAGAGAGGAAGTATGATGCAGGAGCATCCCTCACGACAAGCAAAACCAACGTGGAAGCAGAAGGCAGCTGGAAGACGTCCATCACAACTTTTCTGAATTTTTAAAATTTTCTCTTGAAGTTGACGCGCTGAAGATAAATGAGACCATTTAATTTAGGCACCTTGGTAAGAATGTAATCATACCTCGAGCCATACGCTCTCGTCTGAGATAGACAGAGGCATTTATAGTAGTAGTTGCAGATAGATAGGATTGAATTCTTAGATTAGACAGTTCTAGAAGGAAGGAGGGAAACCAGATATAGACACCCTCATTTGTATCATTGTAACATTAGCAACATGAGTAAGAAGAAGCCAGAGCATAGGAGAATAACAGAGAGTTGTAGAAGAACACCCATGTATAGATCTTGAACTAATAGAAGAAGTTGATTCAGGTTCATGGCTGTTGTGTTATTCTCTGTATATGTGTGTTGAATGCTCTATTTATGAATATTTCTTCCTGTTATGCATTTGTTGTTATGCTGTGCGTATGATTTCATGTATCAAGATTTAAAGTTGAGAGGAAGTGAGGTGAGTTACAATTGTTTCTCTTTTGAGCAAGGATTCCTGCAAAGAGTGCAGTTGAGGTGTCCGGAAGGAGTGTGTTAACAGAAGGCTTGGGAGTTAAACTCTTGTTCTCAAAACACCCAGAAGTGAAAGTGAGTTGTTGAAGCCATGCAAGGAGTGCACAGGCTTAGGGAGAAAGTCTCAGTCATGAAACTGAGCGAAGTATTGAAAGGATTTCCGTTACGGGTATACGCAGAGTCAAGGAAGCTCGAACATTTGAAGTGTTCGCAGGCTTTCCGCAAGGAATGCATGCAGAAAACCTCGTTGAGGTCGAAGTAATCTAGCAAAGCTCAGGAAGGATAGGTCTCTGAGTCGCTGAAGATCAGCGTAGAGAAGTGCGACTTGAAGTCAGGAGAGAAGCGTCGCCGGTTGGCAAAACGGAGGAGAAATATCGTGGAGAGATACTCTTTTTCATTTCGTGGATTATACAAGGAAGAACGGATGGTCGAAATCTTCTGAAGAGATTTCGCGAAGTTCCGAGGATCGTAGGATCTTGTAGAGGTGCAAGGAGGTTACGGTGCAAAGGTCCGGAAGGTTTGAAGCTCATGAGGGGCAGAGCCGTTGATTCAGAGTTATCGAAGCTGTTAGATCTACATGTGGTATCGTGTATCAGGGACTCATGAGTTGGAGCCCAAAAGTTGTGAGGCAAGAACAGTGATATCGCGAGATGCGATATCCCTACAAGATCAGAGTCATTCGTTGTGGAGGACGCGTGTAAGGAGATCCTTTCATTTCGCAGACTCGGACATTGGAGGACAGAACAGGAAGCCCTTTAGCTTCGTGAGCAGTGAAGTGGTGAGAAGGCTAAGAATCGTCCATCTGAGGGGACAGGTTGCAAGAGATAAAGAGATCTCACGAACTTGGGAGTTCGCAGGGTAAAGGCCCAAGTATTGAGTATTCAGAGTCGCGAGGACGCGAAGTGATGAAGTGGCAAGAATATCGTAGCCGTCCATATGAGGAGGACAGGTGGTGAGAGATCGAGGGATCTCATGAAATCGGGAGTTTACCGGATGAGAACCCAAGCATTGGGTATCCCAAGTTACGAAGCAACGAAGTAGCGAGAGAAGGACAACCGTTGGATCCGGATCGCAGGAGGACCATTGGATCTGCGCGTAGGATCGTGTCTCGGGACCTCGTAAGAAAAGGTTCAAGAGTTTGGCCATGGGGATCGTGAGGTTGCGAGAAGGCGATATCCTAACAACTGGAGAGCAGTGTGGGCCATAGTGGAGAGTGAGTGGAATACAGGTGGCACGAAGCCCTCGGGTTCTCGCTACGAGAAGCCCCGAGGTATTGGCATTAGGATTTGCGAAGTGTCGAGGAGCCGAGGTTTGTGTGGACGCGTGGCAGAACATAAGGTGGGACCGTGCGGCCGACGGGTAGACATGTGTTGGCTGGGGGATAGAGTCAGCATACCGTTGGATTCTTCCATCTCGGGGACTCGCAGAATAGGAAGGGAAAAGCCCGACGGTTCAACCTTCGAGGTTGTGAGGTTGCGAGATTGTGAGAGGCGCCAACATTAAGCTCAGCCCATGGTTGCATGTGGAAGGAGCTATAACCGTATAGTCAGGTTGGGTATCACAATATTCGAAAGGAAAAATTGGAGGCTTTGAGTCACGAACTCGCGAGACAACGAGATTCAGCTGATCTCCCGGTGGTAAAGGGGACACTTCGGGAAAGATTTCTGTGGGTACAGATTTCTCGATAGGGAAATAGAAGAACCTTTGATTTCTTCGGGACAAGAAGAAGAAGGTCCTATGAGAGTGGACGTGCCTGGGTGGCGCGTTTGCGTCATTTTATGAGTGGAGGTCAAATGGACAAAACTCAGTACAAGAATGATTTAACACAGAATCTGGACTAGAAATGCATAGGGAAATGAGGTCCTCATAAAATTCAGTCAATGATTTGAGCTTAAAGGTGAGCAGAGGGAAGACTTAGTGAGAGAGGTGAACAAGTCTACCATGGGCATCCGACTTTCAAGTAGCTTGGTGAAGAAAAAGTCAATTCAAGAGCACTCTTGAACTCAAGTTTCAGACACTGAAATATGTCACAATAGCATAATAATCAAACCTACTTTATCATATGACTACAAAAACTCATTTGGATCCTCCATGCACGAGCATTTCAGCATAAGGGGAAATAAGATAACAAAGGGAAAGTACTGGAACGGGTCACAACAACATTATAATAAAACCTACATTACAATACAACTACAACCCTCGACTAGATCCTCCATGCCTGAGTGCTTCAGCACAGTTTAAACAAAGAGATGAAAGAAGATGAATTCTATTAATGAGAAATTCCCAAGTATCATACAAAACCAAAGAACAACTCTGTTATCAAATCTTACAAAATAGGGAGTTGTGCTCAACCCTTTGATCCTTAACAAAATATTAAACTAATTGATTTATACTTAGATTAGTCCACAACTACCAAGAGTATGATCTGGCCACTCCATTCAAAGATTTATGTCTGTGCATCCTTTTTTCAGACTGTACGTGCTCATATCAACATGGACCTACATGAAAAACTATCCATAAGGGTACCTCAGGCTGATAGTTCTATCTCCATGGTCAGGCCCTCCATGCCTTCTAATTATGGAGTGAGTCGAGGTTTCAACTACCACTCTTTTTTCATTAAATGATCTCTCATAGGGGTCGGGATGAGGCTTAACGCCCAGGGAGCTGCCACACATTGCTCTTGTATTTGTCATTATATAAGCAAGTGATTGCAGGGCCATCAAAGGCGGTTTGGATTCACACCTCTTTTGAGCCCACATTTCACCACCAACTGCCACATAGCTCTTCCACTATACCATGGTTTCAACTGTGGGATCGCTCGAGAATTTTATTGTTCGAGCATGTTGCATCCCTGCAATGAAACATGGTCGTTGATTAGGTCACGATCTGCAATCTGGGTGCACCTGCTAAAACTAGCGCCACTGCTAAAGCTTATCCGCCCACCAATTTTAGGATCTAATAAAAGTGTGCTTTAGGGAGGGCGCTACTTTAGCACTTGAATAAGATAGATTCCCGAAGGATGATCTCCCATAGCTGACGGGGCGGCCTGATGTCACTATGATGACATGTCACGGATGGAGGGGTGACATGTGTCACTCAAAAATAGGCTGAAGACATGTCCAAAAATGCTTGAAATGAGTGCTATGTGTCAGCGCTTGATGTATTCCATGTGTCTCTAACAGATGTGTATTCCATGCGTCAGAACTAGTGGGTCCCAAGTGTCTTTGACACTTGGAGCTCGGGGTGGGGGGGGAGGGGGGTAAGAACATGCGGCATAGATCTGTGGACTTCAGGAGAAATTACTTCAGAGGAAAACAAGAATGGGGAAGCAGAAACTCCCGAAGTTCGAAGTCCCGAAGTAAATTATGACTGTCCGATCTGGAGGAGTACGTGTGACACTTGATCTGCAACTTCGAGGCTTCTTCCTAGCCACTAATCCTCATGCAAATTTGACATGCTTAATACAAGTGAGCCGTCGATCTGATCATGATCTATGATCTGGGAAAGCCCCACTTTTGTTTCTGCGCACTGCTCTTGGATGGACCATGCTTCCTGCTACGAATATCAACAACTCACAATTACTTTAGGAGTTCAGGCTTTGGGCCTTTTCATTGCATAGCTCTTACAATTACAATCCTTTGAAGTGATGAATTCCTGAAGTGTGAGATTTGGTGACGCATTTCCTCTGGATTTGGACAGTCGAGATTTACTTTGGGAGTTCAAGCTTTGGGCCTTTTCTTCTGCTTGTTCACTCAATCCTCCGAAGTGCCAAATTTCCAAAGTGTGAGATCTGGTGACGCATATCCTCTTGATTTGGACATCTAAGATTTACTTTGAGAGTTCAGGCTTTAGGCCTTTTCTTCTGCTTGTTCACGCAATCCTCCGAAGTGTCGAAGTCCTGAAGTGTGAGATCTGGTGACGCGTCTCCTCTTGATTTGGATGACCAAGATTTACTTTGGGAGTTCAGGCTTCGGGCCTTTGGGATTCATTTACTTACTCAACTTCTACTTGCTTTCTCCTATAGTACTAGATCGCCTGACATGTGTCCCCTGCTAAAAGATCAATGGCCATGAGTGATTGTGGACTCACAACTAGCAGATACTTTAATTTCCTTTATGATCCCCTCAATGTGAAGATGATCGTTCATACCAGGATCGATATGCACCGTTGATATGTTGATCTATTAAGATCAACGATTGTGAGCAATTGTGGGCTCACAACTTGTGGAAACTTTAATTTGCATCCTGATCCCTGCAATGACTTCCCACTGTCGATTTCTCTCCAATGAGATCTGACAATCATGACTTAATATTGTTGATATGACGAGTGGTCTTTCTCTCACTCATATCCTACAGTTGAAAATTGAATCCGCTCACCTGTTATAATATCGAACCCGAAAAGGACCGCTCCGAACGCTACATTCTACTCATAGTTTTTTCTTCAAAAACAACATACTTGACCAACCTAACTTTATCAACTAGAAGATAGAAATTTATTGGAAGGCATGAAAAAGGAGAGAGAGACCTCGACAGAGTTGCAGATCTAGATTTTAACAATAAATGCATATGACCTATGGCAACTTTATGTGATAACATTGGCTCCACAGGGGATGACATGCTGCTTGTGAGCTGCCAAGAACGCATAGTTTTAGTGCCTTAGATTTTGGGTCATGGAGTCTATTATTCAAATAGAAACAAAAAGGAAGTGGTAATTACAATGGTGGAAAGCCGATCACGGCTTAAACAAAATACTTTTTAAGAAAATTCCCATTGACAGGGCCACCAAAACTGTTAAGCCCTAATATTGTCTCATTACCCCTTAATTGGGGCATATTATATTAGTAATGTTATTTTATTTATGTCAGATTTAGGCCATTAGTTGTAATTATACCTCCTAGTCTCCTATATATACCAAGGAGACATTTTCATTTTGAATAATATTGTACTTGAACATTTAAGTGGGGTAAAAGGAGGTTGCCCCCTCGAAGAGGCTTATTATCTAAAATTATCTCTTTTTCAAGGCATTGAGTACTTTTTCTGAGGATTTTCTATGCTATATTGATATCTGGTTCTTAACATATGGTATCAAAGCTCAAGGTCTTGGGGTTTTGCTGCTACATCTGAGATACCTTGGTATTTTCTCTATAATTTTTTTTCTACAATGTTTCAGAAGGAACGGCTTGGAGGATATTTAGTAGACGGATCAAGGTATGTTGGGTTAAAAATTAAGCTCCTGAGGCATTATACTTTCGGAGATACATCCTGTACAATATAGGGTTCTGGAATCATCCTGAACGGAGTCATTGCGGAATTTTCACTATAAACACTTTTATGTAACGTTTTAGACCCTAAACTCCAAAGGATATTTATAGAAATTAGTAAGGTATCTATGGTAAAATTTTTAGCTTCTTGGTCATCTTAAATTTGTAGATACACCCTATGTAAGATAGGGTATCTGACTAGTCCTATTGACTAGTCTCAAGAAGGTGTTCCAGGTAAAACAATCATAACTTATTCCTAGAGTATCCAAATTGTGTGGGATTGGTTTCATTGGATCATGGACAGTCTGTAGTATTTCTGGTGCAAGTTTCAAAATTTTATATCAATTATTTTGTGCAGGGAACACTATACAAGTGAGGTCTCTTGGAAAGGCCAAAAATCAGCAAGTTGTGGGGAAGTTACTGTAAATTCTACTTGGCACATCCAATTTTGATTAGACCTGTGGCATTGCAGAGAAGAAATATCAGAGAAATACATAAAAGAAAGTTTCATACCCAGAAGGGCTAAAACTTGGGAGATACAACAAAATAAATATCATTTAGCAGAACCACCTCAAAATCGAGGTTCAAAAGTGATACTTGGCCAACATTCCACCCAAAAAGGGAACTTCTACACCAAATAAGCCTCCAGAAAATCGTATTTGGACTCTTGATGAAGGTGAAGAGATGTGTAGGGACATAAATGAACTACAAAATAAGATGGATTCAATGGAAGCTAAGTTGGATACTAAGATGGATTCAATGGAAGCTAAGTTGGATACTAGGATGGAGTCAATAGAAGCTAAGTTGGATACTAAGATAGATGGTTTAAAAGGGGAGATCATGGAATTATTGAAAAATTTTGTAACAGAGAAGACACCTGAAAGTGAAAATGGATCCCATGAAATTCATGATGAGGACACAAGGAAGGTGAATCAAGAATGGAGAAACTCCAACTTTGGTTTGAAGACCAACCATGTTCCTAAGATTGATATGAGGAAGTTTGATGGCAAGGATCCAATCACATGGATACTTCAGATGGAGCAATTCTTTGATCTCCATAATGTGCCACATACACAAAAGGTATGAATTGCTTCTTTATATTTAGAACCTAATCAATTTGTATGGTATCGATGGCTTTTTTCTCACAAATCACTCGTCACTTGGACAATTTTCATGGAAGAAATGATAGCACACTATGAGGATACAAGGAGAAATACCTTCTTTAGCCAATTGATAAATCTCAAGCAAAATGGTTCAGTTACCGAGCACATTGAGAACTTCCAAAGATTGAATATAAAGGTAACCGATATTCCATATGAGCACTTGATTGATGTATTCACGGGAACTTTAAAGGATAAAATTCAACATGAGGTTTGCCTTTGGGAACCCAAATCATTGGAGAATGCATTTAAGGTGGCAAGAAATGTTGAAAGTAAAAATATGGCTATGGCTACTAGAAGGACCAATCCTAACATCTATATAGAGAACAATGCTCCTTCTTCTAAAACACCTCAACCTACAAGGTTGACACCTCAACAATTGGAGGAAA
>JASDQU010011340.1:197108-207216 GCA_032191745.1 Picea mariana
CAGTGGTAATGGTATTCAAGAAAGATAGCTCATGGCGTATGTGTCCAGATTATAGAGAGCTCAACAAGATCACTATTAAAGATAAGTTTCCCATTCCCATGATTGATGAATTGTTAGATGAACTACATGGAGAAATCTATTTCACAAAATTGGATCTCCGTTCAGGGTATCATCAAATCAAAATGAAGGAAGAAGATATCCCAAAAACAACATTCTGAACTCATGAAGGCCATTATGAATTTTTGGTCATGCCTTTTGGCCTTACAAATGCACCTTCCACATTCCAAGGGTTGATGAATTCCATTTTCAAGCCCTTCCTTCGAAAATTTGTGTTAGTATTTTTTGATGATATACTAATCTATAACAAGTCCTGGGAGAATCATGTGCGACATGTTGACAAGGTGCTACAACTACTAAAGGAGCAACAACTATATGCCAAACCATCCAAATGTTTCTTTGGAGTAAAGGAGGTAGAGTATTTGGGTCATATTGTATCTCATGAAGGTGTAAAGGTAGACCCTAGCAAGATTAAGGCCATGATGGACTGGCCGATTCCCAAAACATTAAAGAATCTTAGAGGATTTTTGGGTTTGACAGGTTACTACCACAAGTTTGTTTGGAACTTTCGAAGAATAGCAACACCTTTAACAACACTAACTAAGAAGGATGCATTTTCATGGACTCCAGAGGCAACTAAATCTTTTGAACAACTTAAAGAGGTGATGTGTAAAGCTCCTGTATTGACCACTTCAGACTTCACAAAAACCTTTATTGTGGAATGTGATGCCTTGGGAAATGGAATTGGTGCTGTCCTAATGCAAGAAGGAAGGCCCTTGGCTTTTGAAAGTTGACCACTCAAGGGAAATGACTTACACAAACCCATTTATGAGAAAGAAATGATGGAAATACTACATGCATTGAAGAAATGACGTCCTTACCTAATAGGTAGGCACTTCAAGGTCAAAACAGATCATGATAGTCTTAAATACTTCTTAGAACAAGAACTATCTTCAGAAGAACAACAAAAATGGGTAACCAAGATATTGGGTTATGACTTTGAAATCGTCTATAAAAAGGGGAAGCAAAATGTTGTGGCCGATGCACTCCCAAGAAAGGATGAAGATGTTGAGGCCTTTCTCTGTGTTATCTCGATCATCCAACCCGATTGGATAATAGAAGCAAGGGATGAATGGAAGAATGACAAAAAAGTGTGGACTCTCATTCAAAGGTTGCAGCAGGATTCCAGTGCATCAGATACATTTACATGGAAAAATGATTCACTATGGTACAAAGATTGCTTATATTTATGTAAGAAATCCCAACTCAAACAAAAGGTACTATTGCAATTGCACACCTCTCCAGTAGGAGGGCACTCGGGATTTTTGAAAACCTACCATAGAGTGAAGAAGGATTTATTTTGGGATGGCCTTAAAACTGATGTTCAAAGGTTTGTGGCAGAATGTTTGGTTTTCCAACAAAATAAGGTGGAAACAATTAAGACCCCGGGTCTTTTACAACCATTATCCATCCCAAGTCAATGTTGGGAGGAGGTTTCCATGGAGTTCATCACAGGGTTACCATAGTCTAAAGGAAATAGTGTCATCATGGTGATTGTTGATAGACTGACCAAGTACGCACACTTTTGTGCACTCTGTCATTCCTTCAAATCTAGTACAGTTGCCACTGCATTCATGGAGATAGTTCAAAAGCTACATGTCAGCCCAAAGATTATTGTAAGTGACAAAGATCCCATCTTCACTGGACATTTCTGGACATAATTATTTTCTTGTTTGGGTACTCAATTGGCTCATAGCTCATCCTATCATCCTCAATCTCATGGACAAACTGAGATACTGAACAAATGTCTAGAAGGATACCTTCGCTGCTTTGTCTCTGATAAACAAACACAATGGTTCAAATGGTTACCCTTGGAAGAATGGTGGTATAACACTTCCTTTCATACTGCAACAAAAATGACACCATTTATGGCACTTTATGGATACCACCCTCCTTCCATCACTTCTTATCTAAAATAAAAATTTAAGGTTCAAGCAGTGGAAGATCACATCGAGAATCAACAACAAGTTCTCCAAATCTTAAAGGACAACCTGACCATGGCACAGAATCACATGAAACAAAAAGTAGATCAACATTGTAGTGAAAGAAGTTTTGAAGTAGGGGATTGGGTATTTTTAAGACTACAACCATACAAATAGATTTCCCTCAAGCAAGCCAAGAAGGATAATAAATTATCACAAAATTACTATGGCCCTTATAAGGTATTGCAAAAGATTAGTACTATGGCATACAAATTGGAGCTGCCTGCATCTTCACGAGTACACCCAGTTTTCCATATTTCATGCTTAAAGAAGGTTATATGTGACAAGATCCTAGTTCAAACTATATTTCTAGAACTTGACGAGGAAGGAAAAATCATATTGGAGCCTAAATCCATCGCCGACAAAAGAATTCTCCAGCTGAGGAATAGATCCATTTCAGAGTATCTCATTAAATGGAGGAAACAACCGGCTGAAGATTCCACTTGGGAAGATGAGTCTTTTATACAAAAGCATCTAGAGTTACTCAAGCGTTGCAGACAACACTTKTCTCAAGGGGAGGGGCATGTTAAGCCCTAATATTGGCTCATTACCCCTTAATTGGGGCATATTATATTAGTAATGTTATTTTATTTATGTCGGCTTTAGGCCATTAGTTGTAATTATACCTCCTAGTCTCCTATATATACCAAGGAGACATTTTCATTTTGAATCATATTGTACTTGAACATTTAAGTGGGGTAAAAGGAGGTTCCCCCTCAAAGAGGCTTATTATTTGAAATTATCTCTTTTTCAAGGCGTTGAGTACTTTTTCTAAGGATTTTCTATGCTATATTGATATTTGGTTCTTAACAAAAACTTTCAGTATCCTCCAAGTTCTGCAATTTATAAGTGCTATTTTGAAAATACCTCAGAAATCTTGAAAGGACCAATTCATAAGGCTTCGAATTTACCATGTTTGCATTTTTCTTTCTTGGTGGCATCCCACTTGAGCACCAAATCCCCCAGCTGGAAATATTTCTTTCTTGCACTCTTTTCAAAGGCTCGTTTTATTTTCTGCTGATGATCCTACACTTTATCAAGTAGCTTCTCCCTAGTCTGCTATACTTCTACCAGTTGTAGTATCCTCCTGACCATATCATCAGGTCATCCTTAGTAGTTCTGGAGGAACTTTTCCACAGGAAAGGAGAGTTGAGTAGGAAAAATTTCCTCAACCCAATACACAAGATGAAAAGGGGAAATGCCCAGTGACCTTTTGGTTGTAATCCTATCGGCCCATAATGTAAATTTCATCTTTGAGTTCCATGCTTTATTATTGTCTTCTAACAATTTCTTGATGATCTTTATGAGGATCTTGTTAGAGGACTCTGCTAAACCATTTCCTTGGGGGTAGTAGGGAGTATAATGGATTAATGTAATCCCATACTGCTTACAAAAATTGATTAATGGTTCATCTTTGAAGGAGGCAACATTGTCAGTAACAATCGTGCTTGGACAACCAAATATGGACATGCTATCTTCAAGGAAGCTAATGATTACCTTGTGGAAGGAATTCCTTGTTGGGATGGATTCTATCCATTTGGTGAAATAATCAGTGGCAGTCAAAATCCACATGTGATTACCACTTGACGTTGGATGGATTTCTCCAATGAAGTCAAGAACCCACTGCTCAAAAGGTACAGAAACCACCACAGGTTTCAAAGGCAAAGATTTGAGATGCTTCTTTCCAGAAAACTTTTGGCATTTGACGCAAGGTCTAATTTTTGTACAAACATCATTAAAAAGGCTAAGCTAGAAATACCCATCTCTGAGGATCTTATAAGTTGTGGTCATCCAAAAATCATGGCCCCCACATAATCTATCATGGAAATCAGTTATAGCCTTTTGGGCCTCTTGTGGATCTAGACATCTCAAAAGGACTCCAAGGGGATCCTTCCAGTACAACACTTGATCAATGAGACAATATTTGACTGCTTTGAGTTTCAAAGCTCTTACCTTGTTCTTGTCCATACCATATGGAGGCCTTAACCTCTGCAGAAAATATATGATGTCTTTATACCAGGTGCATCTTGTCAGGTTGAGGATGAAATGAGATACTTTGTCATAAATCTTATCTTGTAGATTTTTTGAGTTTATGTTCATGAAATTAACCCCCAAAAACTTGCAGTTTGATTCGGCCAGCAACCTGGAAAAACCATGGCCTTTCACCAATTTAGTTGGATTTATTTCAAGGTCAAATTCCATAATTTTAGCAATCCATTTTCTTCTCTTCCCATCTATGTCAAGATGGAGCAATATCTCCTTTACTCAGGATTAAGGGACATATGCAACAATATTTGAATGCAAAACATATACTCTGAAATCCTTGAGGTCTTTGACCAAAGCATAAGCCTTCTTCTCCATAATATAATATGTCATTTCTGCATCCCTCAATGCTCTGCTAAAAAAGGAAATAGGATGCTCTAACCCCTATGTATTTCTTTGTAGAAAAACAACAACCAATGTATCAGATGAGGAAAAATAAAATATCATAATTTACTTAGAATAGTCAGGGCCGATGAGCACAAGTGCTTCAGTCAAAACCCTCTTGATTTGGTCGAAAGAATTTATGGACTCAACAACCCATTTCACTTCATCCCCCTTTATAATCATGGTTGTAATGTGCTTAACCAACTCAACGAAATTTGAAATGAACCTCCTTAGAAATTTGACTTTACCCAAGAAATATTGAACCTCTTTCTTAGATCTGGGAAAATATAAGGCCTGGATGGCCTCTACTCTTCTTGGATCAATTCTTACTCCTTCTGATGACACAATATGCCCCAATAATTTACCCTCTTCCATAGGAAACAAGGATTTATTAGGATTGAGGGAAAGACCAAACCTTCTACACTTCAATAAAACCTTCTCCAGATGATGAAAATGCTCTTTATCATACCTTGAGAATAACGTAATATCATCCAGATGTATGACTACAAATTTTTCCCTTTCCCCAATGAAGGAAATGCCCATGGATTGTTGGAAGGTTGCTCCTACATTCATCATTCCAAAGGGGATTTTAGCATACATGAATGTGCCCCAAGGAGTATTGAAAGTTGTCTTCTCTCTATCTTCAGGCAGGACAAAGATCTGATTCTAGCCAGAGAAGCCATCAATCATAGACATCTTGGATGAACCAATTACTTTCTACAAAATGTGCTCCATCTTTGTCAAGGGGTAGTTATCCTTTTTGGAGCTCCTGTTCAAATTTATGAAATCAACACACAATCTAATTTCCCCATTTTTTATCCTCACATGAACCAAGTTAGACACCCATTCTGAATATCTTAAAGGAATGATGATCTAGGCATCCAACAATTTTTTCACTTCTTTTTCGATAATAGGAAGCAACATGGGATTTATCTATCTAAGTTTCTATCTGAAATGTTTGGCCTCTTTTTTCAAAGGGATCTTATGCTCAATGATGTTGGTTTCATATGTTCTCAAATCTTCATATTTCCAGAAAAAAACATCAGTGAACTTCTTCAAAAGCTTGACATACTCAACCCTTTTCTCCTTTCACAAACTGCTAGACAATTTGACATATTTTGGGTCTTCCTCTATTCCCAAATTGCATTCAGTCACATCAAGATTTTCAGTCGAACCTTTAACCTTTACAACAACATCATTTATGTCAAACAATCTCTCCAAAGGGACTAGTCCGTTTCGAATATGGCTACTAGGCAACTGAAAAATATGATGGTCAACAACTTTATTCAGAAAAACGTCAGTATGAGGGATTTCTTCAGAATCCTGATCCTGATCAATATGAAAATCATAAAATTCATCCACAGTCTCAAGAAACCTTTTTATCTCAATATCATCCTCAAAGACCTTCCAATGTTTGACGTTCTCAGGAATAGAGGGTCTATACTTTACTTCCACCTCATACTTGATTTTTGGGGGAAAAGGGACCTTGAAATTACTTGCTAAGACAACCAATGAATATGCCATAGTGTTCTCCTCTCTTGGAACAAATGAGATATTAAAATTCAAGAATAATTTGTCAATCATATCCCAGACTTCATTTCTGTAGGCCCTTAACCTGGGGTGATTAACCTGATAAAGATTTCTGACATGATGAACAATCAACTGAACATCTCCAAATACTACTAGTTCTTCAATTTTCATGTCTTTGACAGCTCTCAAGCCCAAGAAAAGATCCTCATATTCTGCCACATTGTTTTTTGTTTCAAATTCAAGATTGTAAGACATAGATATGGTCTCTTGGGCAGGGGAAATGAACACTACCCCAACTCCAACACTTTCTCGAGAAGAGGCTCCATCAAAAAACATTTTCCAAGCAAAGGTATTGGGAGGAGAGTCTTAACAAGAGGTGATGGTCCTCTTTCTGATTTCAATAGGTGTTTGGGGAGCATCAATGAGCTGTAACATACTGGTTCCTAAATCAGTGTCTATTGTGAAAATGGGGTGGTTGGTCAGATTGGCTTCATCATTGATAATGTAAGAAAATTGTGCTTCCCTATAAAGACTTCTATGTTCTCCCCCAAACACAGGAGTGGTGGCATATGAAATATCCATATGCAAAGTTCCCCCTAGTATTTTTATCCAATATCTAGACAAGAGAATCTGAAACTTAGGGGGAACATCAGCCACCACAATATCCATGACCACACTCTTCATGGGAAATTGGAACAAGGAAACAACCAGGTCTTTAATAACCTCGAGGCACTTCACCTTCTTGGGATTGAATGAGTATAGGTCATGGTAGGTTTTTTTAACCTCCAACCCAAGCTCATCCATGAAATTTTTAGGCATGAGATTGTGAGATTCCATTGAAACCATCAAGCAGTTGTGAAACACTTTATCATGAAAGTTCAATGATGTAAAGAAAGGAGGGGAGGAATCATCCCTATCCTCTACCAAACGTCCTAATATCACAACTGATTTTTCATCTCGAAGGTTGATTGAGTCTGTGGGATGAGATGAAAGTTCAGGATGCAACATTTTGGAAATGTACCTTTTGAATTCCTCATTCTTGACTAACTCTAAAAAAGGTACACGAATTTTAATCTTTTGAATCTCATTCTCAAAGCTAAAAGAGGAGGGAGGTTTCTGAATCTCCTTCACTTCTGGGATAGGATTCTTAACCACTGGTTGGGGGTTTTGTGCCTCTTTTTATTTGCTGCTATTTGTCATATCCTCGTTGTTCTAGTAGGCTGATCATGAATGTCAGCCTCTCCCTCTTTCTTCTTCATCTGTAGGTTGTATCTATTTGAATTTCCACTAGTCCTTTTCCCTTTTCTCAACTCATTTAGTTTGATGCCCATGAGAGTCTCTTCATATGCATATTGGGTTAAATGAGGAGATGAAGAGGTGTCACCAAGACAATGGATTTCAGGATCTACATATTCTTCCTCCCCTTCTTCATCAGTAACAAGGTTATTTTGGAGAGGGGCTTGGATTTTTTGATAATCCCTATCCCTATTTATTTTATCTCTTCAGATGATCTGAGGGGAATTATTGGGTCTTATGAAGTTACCCCTATTATAAACATTCTAGGGGTTCCTATAGCTCTGTTGTAACACCCTGTTTCCCCCAGTTTGTAAAAATAACTGGATTGGCCAAGAACAGTGGCAAACTTAGAAATGTGAATATGTGATGTGAATGGACCTTGTGTAAAAGGTCAATGAATGTGAATAATATTATGAATTTATATTTCAGGACTGTTGAGAGGGGATATGATGAAAAGATACCACGATGGCTACAAAAAGGCGGTGGAAGGCACCTGGAAAGATGGCGTTAAATTCCACCGAAAAACAATACCGTATTTGGACTTCACTGGCCCGGAGAACCAAAAGCGGTTCACTGGCCCCGAATTAAATGTCTCGCAGGCTGGTAGGTAGATGGCTCCTCAAGAATTAATGAGGGATGGGAGGTGAACCGCCCTTCCGTAGAGCCATCAGGCCTGACTAGCGCGAGGGAAATCATGCCACACGCAACCTCGCAAGAGGATAAGGTGTGGGGGAGAAGAGATTGGGGGGCAGACACGAGGGGAGAAAGAGAACTTTGGTGATATGCAGAGTGGGTGATAGCATAGAGGAAGGAGAGTAACCTTCACTCCTGGTCACTGGCAAACAGAGACACAGTTTCACAGCATCGTGGTCTCAGCTCGAGGGTGGCTAGTGGTAAATCCCCTGGGAGTCGCTGAGCCTACGGTTGGGTGGAAACGATCACCCCTCTCAGTAGTTTCATAACCCCTGGTTTTAGTTTCTGATAAGTGTTTTTCCTTTGGCATCTTGAAATATATGTATTCTAACATTTATGATCATAAGCTATGAAATTGTGAATGATTTCATTATAAGAATGTCTGTATGGTTTCTTGATCAGTACTGGTAGTTGTATGTTTAGATGGAAAGACTACGTATGGATTATGTTCTCTTAAATCGTTGTTTATATGCATACTGATCTAATTCAGAATTCATGTCTAGTTCTCAGGAGAGTGATACCCTTATCTACCTCAGATAGTACCCTGGGTAAACCTCCCCATAGAGATACCCTTCTCGAAAAGCCCACCAAGAACCTGGAAAAAGGATGTGAAGGCGCAAGGCCTTAATAAATCCATGATAAGTATCGAATGAAGGGACGAGATCCCATCGGGAGATTGGTGGTCACTCATGACCGTTAGATTGGAAGAAGAAACTGGAGTGTTAAGCACCTTAACCTTGAATAGGTGTTGATCGACAGATGAGATCCCGTTGGGAAATCTGTGGTCACACCTGACCATTAGATTGGTAGGAGAAAGTAGGGTGTTAAATGCCTTACCACTTGGTCTCTCTGTGTCTTCGTGGGTAGCGAAGAGATCGGGATCGTAGATCCCCAAGGTCCATGAGAACATCTGGACCGTTGATTTTTCCACGTCCAGGAAGTCGTGGGAGAATGTACAAGTTAGGAACCTGTCCGAGCCGCCAGATATCTATTGGAAAACTCGACAACTGTTTCATATGTCAGGAGATACCCAAGGGTTAAACCCCCAGTGAATAGGGGAAAAAGCCCCAAAATAGATCTGGACCGTCCGATTAAGGAGGCTACGTGTCATGATATTTCCCATTTCAGGAAATCGGGAATCGTGAACTTGGGAGTTCTGGTGATGAGGGATCGAGACTTTCCATGGTAGAAACCCCGAGACAGATCTTGACCGTCTGATTAAGGAGGCCACGTGTTGTGAGATTTCCCATTTTGGGAAATTGGGAATCGCGAACTCGGGAGTTCTGGTGATGAGAGATCGAGACTTTCCATGGAGGAAACCCTGAGACAGATCTAGACCATCCAATTTAAGAAGTCTACATGTTGAGAGATTAACCACATCGGGAAACTGGGGATCGAGGATTCGGGAGTCCCGTGGTCGAGAGTTTGGACTCTCATGATGATAAGTCTCGATGAATGGATGAGACTCTTTCGGAGGATCTCAAGGTCTATAACGACCGTTAGATGTGAGGAAGAGATGTCAACTTTAAGCTGGGGCACGAATGCGCCTTAGGGTAAGTGGCGAGCAGATCTGGATGACCAGAGACCACCCGCCTAGATCTACGGCTGAGGCTTCATTCCGGAGCCCCCTTGTTGTTCTGCCTTTAGTGGTGAGGGGGGGATCCGGAATCGAGCGTGAAACTCTTGAACGATCAGGATTTTTTCACCTTGATCAATGACATTTAGGTGAATTCCAGACCCCCCTTTCCATTCTGCCTTTAATGGGGGGGGGTCCAAAATGGTGTGGCGTGTGAAGCGGGACCCGCCTCCTGTCACGACGCCCTCCGGGTCGTGTTTCCCCTCTTGCCACATGTATTCCACTCAACCACGCGATAGGGCCGTTCCTAATGGCCATTTTCTAACCCTGTAGGGATTCGTCCCTATTGGCCAGTCACTAGCCTTGTCGAAGTTCGGCGGTTGCAGATTCGAACGATTCGACATTCATGTAGTGTCGAGGCGCGAAATAAAAAGAGGCGCCATGATTATTTGACCTGTGATCATGACCCATGATCACATGAGAGTAG
>JASDQU010011340.1:229282-239790 GCA_032191745.1 Picea mariana
GGTAGTGGGTGCGTTACATCTGCCTTCCTTCAAATTTCAATTTCTCCATTTTTGCAGAAAGTGATTTTACCAGTTTTGTCAACTCATCCACTTGAGGGTGGGAAACAGAGGAATCAGAGATTCAAGCTTCAGACCGACCTCTCCTTCTGTCTCTATCATATTTACTCCTAAGCTTGTCAGCTGCCAATATATTAGACTCTACTTCAAGGGTTTCATCTTGCATATGAGCTAAAGAGGTAGCTCTTCTTTCTCTCAACAAGAGGCAAAAATCAGGGTCAAAAGCACTGGAATAAGTAATCTTAGAAGAAGTTTGTGTAGGCTTTATTTCATTGGGAATCTTATTTTACATTTGATTAAATCTCTTTGAGAAGTATTAAATAGATTCCCCCTCTCCTCTCTTAAGTGACCCAAATTATGTAATATAATAAAGGTATTCCTATTTATCCCCCAATGTCTTAAAATGAATCATCTAGCTCCGTAATCCCATCAATAGATCCATGAGTTTAGCCCCTGAACCATTTCCTAGCCTTGCCATCAAGGCTCTGTACAAAAACTCTCATCCACACATATTCATTTGCAATGTTTTGATTATCTGCATAACTATAAAAAGATGAAAGGTGTTCTTTTGCAGTTATGTCTTCTTCCCTTGTGAACTTGGGCATGTACTTAAGGTAGTCTCCAGCTGGGAGAACATTCATAGGCTGAGGTAAAACAAGAGGGGAATATCTAGTAGCCACTATGGAATCCATTATGTTTCTAGGAGGATTAGCACATGCCAATGGGATGTGAACTATAGGAGAACTAGGGGGAGATGGAGTTTGTACAGGTGATACTGGAGCTGCATTTCTAGGGGAGAAGGGAAAAAGTTGAGTGTTGGAGGAGAATAATATGGGGTTCAAAGGAAAAGAAGTTTCCCCCTCTTTAGATATAGTAACTTTGACAGGAGGAGGAGTAGGAAAACCCAAAGTGGGAAGATATTCTAAGCTCCTAAGTCTAAACCACTTTACAATATCAGGGGAAACACGGGTGACAAAAATTTCTTCCAAATGCGATATATAAGGGGATAATTCAACAGGGAAACTTCCAAAATTTAAACTTTTGGAAACTCCAGCAGATGGTAAAAAGGAGAATTTGATGCAAATACCAGAGCTTTAAAAGAAGAAGGTTGTAAATTACCAGAATCACCTGGTACAACAATTGAAAGTCCTTCTTGAGAGGTCTTTCCCTTTTTGATAATATTTTCTGGGTCAAATTTAGGTGTTTCCAGAGGAAGCTGTGGAGTATACCTCGTGTGCCTGCCTTTGGGATCCATAGCTGAAACAATGGAGTCTCCAGGTGCAAGTTGCAATCTTCAAGGTACTGATTTTTGATGCAACTTCGGAATGCGAATTTCTTTGTCGTTCAATCCCAGGGAAATTTCTTCAATTCATTCCCTAACAACGGGGCCATGAATGTTATCACTAAGATTCACCCTCATATTGAAATAGGATAAGCCCAGTACCCATCAAAATGTTTGGTGGATGTTGGTTTTAGGAGTGGAGGTCAAATGGACAAAACTCAGTACAAGAATGATTTAACATAAAAACTGGACTAGAAATGCATAGGGAAATGAGGTCCTCATTAACTTTTGTCAATGATTTGAGTTTAAAGGTGAGAAGAGGAAAGACTTAGTGAGAGAGATGAACAAGTCTTCCATGGGCATCCGACTTTCAAGCAGCTTGGTGAAGAAAAACTCAGCTCAAGAGCACTCTTGAATTCAAGTTTCAGACATTGAAATATGGCATAGTAGCATAATAATCAAACCTACATTATCATACGACTACAATAACTCATATGTATCCTCCATGCATGAGCATTTCAACATAAGGAGGAATATGATAACAAAGGGAAAGTAATGGAATGGGTCACAATAACATTATAATCAAACCTACCTTACAATACAACTACAACCCTCGACTGGATCCTCCATGTCTGAGTGTTTCAACACAATTTAAACAATAAGATGAAAGAAGATGACTTCTATTAATGCGAAAGTCCCAAGTATTATACAAAAACAAAGAACAACTCTATTATCAAATATTAAAAAATAGGGAGATTTTCTCAACTATTTGAACCTTAACAAAATATTGAACTGATCGATTTATACTTAGATCAGTCCACAACTACCAGGAGTGTGATCTATCCATTCCATTCAAATATTTATGTCTGTGCATCCTTTTGTCAGACTGTGTGTGCTCGGATCAGCATGGGCTAGTAGGAAAAACCATCCATAGGGGTACCTCAGGCTGACAGTTCTATCTCCATGGCCAGACCCTCCACGTCTTATAATTATAAAGTGATTCGAGGTTTCAACTACCACTCCTTTTTCATTAACTGATATCTCATCAATATTGGGATGAGGCTTAACACCTAGGGAGCTGCAACATGCTTCTCTCAGATTTTCCATTCTATAAGCACATGATTGCGGGGCCATCAAAGCCGGTTTGGATTCACACTACTTTTGAGCCCTCATTTAACCACCAACTGCCACTTAGCTATTCCACTATACAAAGGTTTCAATTGCGGTACCGCTCAGGAATTTTATTGTTTGAGCATGTTGCATCCCCACAATGAAACATGGTCGTTGATTGGGTCGCGATCTACAATCTGGGCACACCTACTAAATCTAGTGCCACTGCTAAATCTTATCCGCCCACCAATCTTAGGATCTATTAAAACTGTGCTTTAGGGAGAGCGCTACTCTGATGCTTGAATAAGATCACTTCTCGGAGGATGATCTCCCGCAACTGATGGGGCGGCCTGATGTCACTATGTTGGCATGTCGCGGATGGACGGGTGACATGTGTCACTCAAAAATACGCTGAAGACATGTCCAAAAATGCTTGAAACGAGTTCCATGTGTCAGCGCTAGATGTATTCTATGTGTCTCTAACATATGGGTGCTATGCGTCGGAATTGATGGGTGCCAAGTGCCTTTGGTGTTTGGAGCTCAGGGGGGGTGGGGAGGACACGCGGCATAAATCTGTGGACTTTGGGAGAAATTACTTCGGAGGAAAATGAGAATGGGGAAGAATAAGCTCCCTAAGCCTGAATTCCCAAAGTAAATTATGACCATCTGATCTGGAGGAGGACATGTGGTGCTTGATCTGCAACTCTAGGGCTTCTGCCTAGCCACTAATCCTAGCACAATTTTGACATGTCGAATACATGTGAGCTATTGATATGATCATGATATACGATCTGGGAAAGCCCCACTTTTTTTTCCACGTGCCACTCTTGGATGGACCCTGCTTCCGGCTGTGAATATAAACAACTCACAATTACTTCAGGAGTTCGGGCTTCGGGCCTTTTCAATGAATAGCTCTTACAATCCTCCAAAGGGTTGAAATCCTGAAGGGTGAGATCTGGTGACGCGTTTCCTCTTGATTTGGATGACCGAGATTTACTTCAGGAGGTTGTGCTTCAGGCCTTTTCTTCTGCTTGTTCAAGAAATCCTTCGAAGTGCCAAATTCTCGAAGTGTGAGATATGGTGATGCGTCTCCTCTTGATTTGGATGGTCGAGATTTACTTTAGGAGTTCGAGCTTCAAGCCTTTTCTTCTTCTTGTTCATGCAATCCTCTGAAGTGTCGAATTCCCGAAGTGTGATATATAGTGATGCATGTCCTCTTGATTTGGACAACCGAGATTTACTTCAGGAGTTTGGGCTTCAGGCCTTTGGGAGTCCTTTACTTACTCAACTTCTGCTTTCTTTCTCCCAAAGTGTGAGATAGTTTGACATGTGTCCCCTACTGAAATATCAATGGCCACGAGCGATTGCGGGTTCACAACTAGCAGATACTTTAATTTCCTTTTTGATCCCCACAATGAAAAGATGCTCG
This sequence comes from Picea mariana, assembly GCA_032191745.1. Taxonomy (NCBI): domain Eukaryota; kingdom Viridiplantae; phylum Streptophyta; class Pinopsida; order Pinales; family Pinaceae; genus Picea; species Picea mariana. Next base: position 233,161 of record JASDQU010011340.1, read on the forward strand.
TTCATAGTGTGATCAATATGCACCACTGATCTGTTGATCTAGAAAGATCAACAATTGTGAGCGATTTCAGGATCACAACTTGTGGAAACTTTACTTTTCATCTTGATTCTTGCAATGACTTCACACCATCGATTTATCTCTGATGAGATCTGACAGTCGTGACTTAATCTTGTTGATCTGATGACTGGTCTTTCTCTCGCTCAGATCCTACAGTTGAAAATTAAATCTATTCTCCTGTCATCATCTTGAACCCGAAAAGGACTGCTCCGAACGTTTCATTCTTCTTATAGTTTTTTCTTCGCAAAAAACATACTTGACCATCCTGACTTTATCAACCGGAAGATAAAAATTTATAGTAAGGCATGAAAAAGGAGAAAGAGACTTTGCAGAGTTGCATATTTAGGTTTCAACAATAATTGCATATGACGTATGGAAACTTTATGTGATAAAAAACCCTACAGAGTGGTCAGGATAGTTGGGGAAGTAACATACGAGCTGGAGCTACCAGAAGATAGTAGGATCCACAACACCTTCCATGTATCCTGCCTCAAGAAGAAATTGGGAAAATAGGTCACCGCTTCAGTAGATCATCCTCCACTAGATGAGGAAGTAAAGTTGGTTTTATCTCCCAAGAGGATTTTTGATGTAAGAGAATGGATATTGAGGGGCAAGGTCATTCAAGAGTACTTGGTTTTATGGAGAGGATTTCCTACAAAAGATGTCGCCTTGGAAGGAGAGAAAATATTACATCACCCTGGTCTGGAATTTATTGAGGACAAGCAATATTTGGGAGGAAGGATTGTTATGTTCCCTTCCAATTGACCATGAAGGAGGAGGACTCAATAGCCTATACGACTCCTGTAGGATATAGTAAACAAATAAAAAAGGGTTTTCAAGGAGGTTTATTTGATGTCAATAGGTAAAAGGAATGACAAATCCTAAAAGTGACATTAAATATAATAAATAATTATATTTAAATGGAATTGGAAAGAAAATAAAGTGAAGATTTGATTTCTTCAAAATGGGGAAAGATATCGAAGGTCCAAGGAATGCATAAATAGAAGAGTAACCCTTCCCCTTAGTATTATGATTTGATATCTTATTGGATTTCTCTTGTTGCTATCATTTTCATTGGGGTTTTGGGAAAAACCCTTCCAATACAGGTTTAGTTTTGGTGGTGCAATATCCACCCTAGCTAGACAAGAGGACAATTTAAATAGAGTTCTCATTAGGGTTCATTGTGGTGTTTGGTTTCATGATGGAGAGAGTTGGGAGGCATGTCGACTTGCATAGTGTGTTTGTGATGAGTTTCAGGAGGAGGTTGTGCGTCTAATATGTAGTTTCTAGGAGGGTTTCCATGCATCTGAGGGAGAATACACCCTCACAGGTTGAGCAAGGTTTGTCCCACGAGGGCCAACTAGATTCCTAACAGTCGTCCCACGAGGACCTCTACAAATCAGAGTTGCAACATTTTTTTGGATTGGCTTTGCGAGGGGCTCAAATCAAGATTGGGAGGCCACTTCTAGGGTGGATATTACTGGAACATAGTAGTGTAGGGATTGGATATTCTTGGTATAGTGGATTGGCATCATTCTTGGTTTTATTGTATTGTTTATGTACTATATTGTGTAGCTATCTGGAATCCATTAGATTTGTGTGCTTAGGATTATTCTGCAGCTGTGATTACATCCATTAGATATCATTGTACTGGTTTTTGGAGTTTCCATCCATAATAATATGTCATGTTATATTCTCCATTTTTTGTGTAATGTATGTATGTTATATGTTTGAAAATATTCCTAATTGAGAAAACTATTTGTAAGAAGTTAAAAACACAGTCACATAAGAAGGAATAACAAATTTGGGACAAAAAACATAATTTCCCCTCCTAGCTTGGTTGGGGACATTACATGGTTTTAAATTTTTTATCAGATCTATCGGGTTTATCAAAGGATTGATTGAATTTCCTTATGCTAAGAAGACGCCACCATTGGTTTGATTTGCTGCCACAACAAAGGTTTAGAAGGAACCCATTCGGTAGAAGATTCATTGTCTCCCTTTATTATTTCAAGTGTTTTGACCTTTGATGTGACCCTGGATAATGTTCAGAGGTGAGATCTAATGCATGTATTGATCGTGCTACTAGAGTGTGAAAGTCATGGACTAACGTATGCAAGTAGTGCACTTGCTAGTGGCCACAATAGATCTCACAAGATCTGTGCTACATGCTTGTTGATTTGTTGATTCCAAGAGACTTTGCGAAATTTATAATAGATTCCGATATGAGTGCATATATTCAATGCATTGGAGTCAAATTTGTCTTCGATTGCTGGTTTGGAGGAGTGCAACCTGCTAGTTCAAATTGCAATGATACATTGGATCAGGGTTATTCATATATTAGCAGATTTAATAGCCATGGATAAAAGGTTTCATGAATTCAAGATGGTAATTCATGAAGCTCAAAATACTTGGTGAAAATACTTTGGAAGGCATAGTGATGGTGAGATTTTGTCTCTCTAATCTTGGTAGTGTTCAATGTCTATATTCGTAATTTATAGGTTTTATATTTAGTTATCATACATCTTCAATATGGTGACATTTTCTAAGAAATTGCATGCAAGGAAGACCAACATTTCTCTATGTTAACTTCTGACCATTTAAACCTCTTTAGGTGCAAAACGTTTCTCAATTTGTTTTAATTTAAAAAAGGTTTCCACCTCAATAGATTTGATCCCTATTCACTCATGATAGATTCAAAGTTGATATTGAAATATATTAGTTTAAAACATCACCAACAAATGAATATATAGAAAATTGATACATTTTTGAAATAAACAAATAAAAAGTGTGAATGTAACTTCTTAAAATTCTTTATATGAAATTTTTGATCTTACAAATTCTTCAATAATATCCATAAATATAAAGCTATTAAAAAATAACTTATTTTAAATATAAAATTAATAACCAAGATTAATACTTAGTAAATAACTAGCAACAACCATATTAATAATATTAATGTGTCTGTATACGTCAATAGGTGTATATTTGGCACATACTTTATAGAAAAAACATTATTAATGCGATAAATATAAGCTTATCTATGTATACAGACACATTAATATTATTGATGTGGTTGTTGCACATAAAAATATTTCTGAATAATGTAACATCCCGCTCTTGTGCGCACTTGATGTGACTTATTCTTCGAGGACACTTCCATGCAAGTGATCCGGTTCATTATATGATTGACTGCTTCACTTATGGATTCTAATGATGATACTGGGGATTATGATGTCATGTCATGTTATTATGTATAGACATGTGCTATTGACTAGTTTATCTTGTGTGTGCAGGACTCTTGATCTATTGAGGATGCCGATGACAACGATGGACCTCCTTGGACTTCAGATCGATTCAAGGAGTGGACTATTTATGGTTTACATGTTTTTGTTATTGCATATGTGATATATGACTGGTATATTATGATGTTGATTATGGATCGCTGACATGTTCGTTGATGAATGCAGGTTGGCGATATCTTGCTAGTCATAATCAAATTTGGAGTAAAGGGGTCATGCACAACAACCAATGATATTGAGGGAGAGGTGTGGCAGTAGCCCTGCCACAGCCTACTGACACTCTCATCATGGCTCTAATTGTAGTTTAACGATTGCCTAGTTCAAGAGATCCATTATTCCATGAGGGAATACTAAGACAGTCACTCACGAAGATTCCAAGGGGTGCGCAATAAGGCAAGGTCCTTATTCTTTAGAGGCCCTTGGTCTCCCACAAGGTTGCTTGATGGAGTTTTGAATCCAAGGGATAGACGTCTACCAAAATCAGTTAAAAGGTGAATGGCACCCTTGGAGCACTTACTTTGTCTTGAAGGGAACATCACATGAATGAAACATAAATGAAGGCAACTTTCACCCTTGGAACACATAGTGCATCTTCAAGGGAATGTCGCGGTTTTTAACAATGGTGAGTCAATGAAGCTAGTTACGTAGAAAAAAAATCTCATTTTGACCTGGTCAACCTTAAGATAATTGTTGCATGAGTAAAGTTTAAAAATTCTAAAATTTCCCTTAAAAACATTTTTGCTAAGCCTACTGGAAATTAATATAAAGTCTAGGTCTAAGTAGAACATGAGAATACAAATTTAATTAAGCAATTAATAAAGGGGGGATGGAGAAAAATGGGGGGTAAAAATTAAATTTAAAAATTTAATGCAGGACTAAATTATTTAAAAGATTAATTGTTGTTTTTGTGCGAAACTTGTTAATTTTGAACTTAGACAAAAAGGGGAAATTAATTGCAAAAAGGGGAAATTAATTGCAAAAAGGGATATGGAACATAGAAGGAATCTAGTATATAGAAAAATTTCCTAAAGTGAACTAAGCTAAACTTTAAGAAAGTAGTCAATCTTTAAGGGAATGTGAGGGAATAAAGCGACATCAAGGAGTGTTTTTAGGAATGATTTTAGGTAGGTGAGGAAAATTGGCATTTTAATTTAATTAATTAAATAAATTTTTAGTGCAACAAAGAGATTGGGTGAGAAGTGTACGGGGGAGAATATTCCTAATAAATTTTTAATAAAACTAATTTAATTTGGAAATGGAAAGGTCACTAAAAATAAATCTATAAAGAAAATGGCATAGGAGAGGAAGGGATCACTTCTAGTATCCATAGGGTTATGCTACCATATTTTACTCTTGACTGATTGTTCTTGTGGGAGTTGGGATACCAAACTCAGATAGAGAGGGGTAGCTCGACCTTGCGAGTAGAGATGGGAGCTAGATTTTTTCTGGTTTTGCGTGTGGCCCCTTTGCGGTTGGAGGGGCCAAGGGAAGAAGACTACCCCTAGCGTTGGCTGGGAGGTACCGATGAAGTCCTTAGGTGGAGAAGACGGTCGTCGCACAAGGAATCCTAGGGAGAGACATTCCACAAAATCCTTTGGCTGCAGTATTGATCAGTTAGTATTTACTTGTTGCATTATAACCATATTAATTCACTCTCGGATCTGAAATGAAATGGTTAATTTTTCGTATTGTGCATATTATTGCAGAATCCATTTTCTTGTTAAAATTCTTGATGTGTATATATGCGAGTGTAGAAACCAACTAGTGTTAAATTGCTTCTTACTGAGTATTTACTTTCAGAACTCATTTCATTGTTAAAATTTTTTCTGTGTATATGTTGGAAGAAACCAATTATTGTTAACCAAATTATTGTTAAAATTCTTACTGTATATGCGAGTGCAGAAAAAAACTAGTGTTAAATTGCTTCTTATTTGGTTACTATCGCGCCTTTAATAATGCTGAAGCAGGGTTGAATTATTAACTACATTCTCTTGTGCGTGGAAAGGATAGTCAATAGCTCATGTGTCATGAGTGTGTGTGTCAATGATGGATTAATTGAATAGTGCATGCACACAATACAATCGATAACTGATAATTGAATTGCGCCTTGGATCTAGTGTGTGTTGTGTTGTGTTGCGATTGGTTTCTCGCGCGCAGCGTTTAATCGTGGTTTAGGATTGATGAACTGATATATTTGATTATCGTTGGTTGTTGTTCAAGATCGCTTCAAGCTCCCATTATGTGCTAGTCTGCTATGCTTGTATGTTATAGGTCACCATCCTTTGTCGACGTGTTGTTATTTATTTCAATGATGAGTAGGGAGATGTGATACTGTGCGTCATTATTTATTTATGATCCATACTTTAAGCGTCATCATTGTATGAATGTCATATTTATGGGCCGCTAATTATTGTGTTTATGCGTCGATACATATATCTTTATTTATGACAATAATGTGTCGACATATATCATTATTTATGACAATAATGTGTCGGTTTTATGTCGCGAATGTTGATTTTGTGTTAATAATGTTTCATTAATATTTTGGATGACGTGTTAATGATGTTTTTTTTAATGATGATATAATTAGCAAAGCAAACAAAAAAAAACTATTGTATGTGGCTTCTTGTCATAACGAAGGAGCCATTACAAATAATAAATATCATATATTTATATAAATAAATAATTATGAGTAAAGTTGACACAAAACTTCATTCTTAATTAATCAATAAAATTTTATTACAATATTAACATAAATGGTATAAATGTATGAGAACGTTATTGCTAAGTTTAAAAACACCGAGGGCTGGTCAAAAGAGATTAACTGCAATATCGAAGTCAAACAAGGTTTCCCCTTGTCCCCTACCCTTTTTGGCATATACATTGATAAATTAGAAGAATGTTTGGAAAAAGAAGGTTGTGTCAGCCCTACTCTCACTGGTATAGTCATCAATCTTCTTCTTTATGCCGATGATATCGTTCTTATGGCAAGGAGTCCCCATGATCTTGAAAACCAACTAAGAATCCTCAAGGATTTTTTCTCCAATATGGGTATGATTGTTAATACTGATAAGACTAAGGTCATGATTATAAATCCAATAAGATCCCTTATGATACCTTTGTATATGACAACAACAACTTGGAAGAAGTGAATTCATACAAATATCTTGGAATTGATAGTCACCACAAGCTTAATGGGAATTATAGCATTGAGAAGAGGATTATTGGGGGATGGAAAGCTTATTATGGGCTTGAAAACAATTGTAAATCA
>JASDQU010011340.1:239801-263268 GCA_032191745.1 Picea mariana
GAGTTGGGATAAGAAGAAACTCCTCTTTGAGACTCTTGTTACACCTGTTATTCTTTATGGATGTGAAGTCTGGGGCTGTAGTATCTCTCATGAATCCTGGAGAAAGATAGAGCAAATACAAAAGAATTTTATAACCTATAATCTCAAAATTAAAGGAAATACGCCCTATCCCATCCTCCTCGTAGATACTAGCCTCTCCCCTATTGAGAGCATGGCTATGACTAGATACCTAATGTATAAGAACAAGTTAAACAACATGGAAGACAAGAGGCTACCTAAAATTGCTTCCAACTCAATTCATAACCACCATCGACTCAAGAGAGGATGGCATAAAGATGGCCGATCTTGGCTAAACTATTGGGGAATCATAGAAGAAACCATTTTGCAGAATAAAAATACTATTAAAAAAAACGTCAAATCAAAATTTAAGGAAAAAATGTGGTGTGATAAAACGTTAGAGAAAAAAAGAAAATTGAGGTATTATAAAGATGTAATCAACCCTAATCTAGAAGATCAAAATTATCTATTTGTTTTGCCAAGTGTAAAGAAAAAAATAAGCATTGCTAAGATAAGAACAAATTCTCACGAGCTCCATAGTGAAACTGGGCATTGGTCAATTCCTAAAACGCCATGGGATGAAAGAGTGTGTCACATTTGTGACACTAAGAAGGTTGAAGATGAAAAGCACTTTCTCTTAGATTGTCCGGCTTATTATACCCATATTAGATCTCATTTTCAAAATATTGATCACACTACCAACCTTCCTAACCTCTTAACTCAACAAAAGTATGGTGATCTTGGAAAGCTTCTCTTAATGCTTTTCAAGCACAGAAACAAAATTCTAAAGAATCACAAGTAATCACTTACCCTCTTAAGGTCTGATAGACCAATTAGGTCTTAGTGGACGTTAATCATCATCATCATCATCATCATCATAATGTTATACTAATGTAGATTATACTAAATAATATCTTATAATAGTATACTAATGTTATACTAAGGCCTAACTTAAACTAATGTTTATATTCATTTATATTAATATAATGTATCTATTAACTTATATTAATAATGTTTATACAAAAATTTATTAATAATGAATAAAGATATATTCATATTAATAAAAATAATGTATTATAATGTTACAACATTTATATAATTATTATATTAAATATTATATGGTTAAAACATTTATAAATTTTTATATGGAAAATAAATTATAATATTAAAATTTAAAAATATCATTATACTATAATAATAATAATATATTAGTCTGGTTTAGGGTTTTAGGGAGTAGGGATTAGAGGTTAGAGGTTAGGGATTAAGGGGTTAGTCTGGTTTACGGGTTAATAATTTAGGGGCTCAAGGGGAAAGGGGTTACTGGTTAAGGGTTTAGTGTTGAAGGGTTTAGGGGTTTAAGGGCTTAGGGGGAGTGGGGTTAAGGTGTTAAGGATTAGGGGGATAGGGTTTGAGGGGTTATATGCTAGGGATTAAAGGGTTAGGGGTTAATGGTTTAGAGGTTATGGGTGGGTTAAGGGTTAGGGATAAAAGGGATAAATAAAAATAGGTTGTTTTTGTTGGTTATGACTATATATCTCACAAAGTGTTTCTCTTTCTACATGTAGATAAAAGTGTCATTTTTTCTATATTTTTTCAACATATTCATTAACATCTTGATAAATTGTACAATATTCATCATTTATTTGCTGTCTTTGTTTCCCACTCTCACCTAAGTTGTCTTTGTTGTATTTGTTTTCCTATATTATATTTTTAAATGTTTTTATCGTTTTAATATTTGTGATATACACTAATATTACTTGACTTTTTGTAATTATAAAGAAATGACACTTGTTCAGGAACATGGAGTGAATATTCAAGATCAAGGTAATGATCCTATGGAAGAAGAAGATGATGATAATAACACAATTGAAGAATAGGGGGGAATATATTGATCCATGATACATTTAATAATGTTGGAATGGATGATGATGACATATAGCATGATGGTGTTTTTGATATACTTGTACTTGAGAAGGCAAGTAAATCTGTTTATGAAGGCTCCAAAACAAGTCTTATCTCTGCTATATTGTTGTTGGTAAACTTAAAGGTTATGAATGGTTTTTCAAACACTTGTTTCACACAACTCCTAAGGTATTTAATATATTTTGTCACATTTAGTACATAATGATAAAGATTTTGTTTTTTACTCTATTTTATTGTTAGTTGATCATCTATAAAATTTAGAAGCAATATGTATGATTAATAATCTTTACATTAACCAATATTGATTTTTTATGTTGTAGATTGTTAGGTGAATTTATGTTACCACCATCAAGTGTTTTATGTTGCACATACCAAGATTTACATTCTATTGTGAAAGATATTGGAATGGAGTATCAAGAAAATCATTCATGTCCCGATGATCGCATTCTATATTCTGGAGAACATATCTTGAAAGAATAATGCCCAAAATGTCAAATTAGTAGATTTCAAACCGATCAAGTAACAAAAAAGGTGCCTCACAAGGTTCTTCATTATATTCCCATAATTCCACATTTGCAACGATTTCTTAGGTGAAAAAGCATAGAAAAATTTATGTATTACCATGCAAAGAACAAAAGTAAAGATGGTGTTATTCGAATTCTTGCGGATGGATCCGCATTTACGAAGATAGAGGAAATATGACCACATTTCTTGTAATATTAGGCTTTCATTGTCAGTTGATGGTGTCTGTTGGCCCTTTACCAAGTTTTGAGAGAACCTTGGTAGTGTTTGACCATTTTTGGGACTTCAATAGGCTGGTCGAAGATGGAGTGCCCAGGCGAAGTGGAGATCGTGAGATCTCGCCCCTTTTGTGGGATTTCTGGTTTTAGGGTTTATGTAAAGAGTATGGGGTGTTGGACCATGGGTTTACCCAAGTCTAGGCCCATTTTGTAATGTATAAATAAGTAGCTAGGCGATGTAATAAAAGGACGGTGTGCTAAGTGCTAGTGTTGGCTATTTTCAAAGAAGTGTAAGAGGAGTGCAATCTGTGTGATTGTAGTTCTGATCATATTTGTGCAAGAACCTGTGAGGGTTGATAAGTGCGAATAGTTGTGAATGATTTTTCCATACTATATGTGAGACTTGTAGAGCTAAGTACAAGTGGCTGTAGTTGGATTTGTGCTTTGACCTGATTCGGGGAAGGAGGATCTGGCGGGGTGTGCACAAATATCCTGTCCTTTGCAGAGTTGGATTTGTGGCTTGGTGCATGTAAGAGGATTAGAAGAAGCTAATGAAAGAGAAGAAGAGTTGGTGGACGTAGCCCCACACCAGGGTGAACTACATATATCCTATGTTGATGTGCTTTGTGCAATGATTTTCATGGTGTTTATGCTTATGTTTACTCAATGAACTATTCTTGATGTATGATAGATAGATATATGATATCTTAGTGCTTTATGATGCAAATGAATGTTAGATCTGAAATGATGCTAAGTTTTTAGAGTTGTTGATCTGTTTATTACGACGTTGTTATGTATTTAGGGTTAATCTGCAAAGTGAATAAGAATCATAAATGAATGCATATTGTTAGCTAAGTGCTTGGTTAAGTATTGTGATAACATATCTGTGTCCCAAATAGTTTGTATACAGTTGAGTCCTGCAACCCCCCTGCCTCTACCTCAGGTGAGACTTCATCTACTTCCTAGGTGTTGCCTAAAGGGCCAGTAGTTAGGGTTTTGTTGGTGCATTGTTGAAGTGTTGAACCCTGAGTCTACCCATGTGCCGACAAATGGTTCTATTAGTGGGACTTGAAACTGTGATTGTTGGGAACTAAAGAAAAGATAAATCTATGTGTGTGGATCTATTGTTGTAGTGCGTAGTATTATACTTAACTTGTGAAGCTCGGTGCTAAGAAAGAATCTAGATATGAAGGAAAGAGGTAAGATCTTAAATTTTTGTGCTCTAATAAAGGTAAGATAAGTAGAATTTTTTTCTTCAAAAGAGTGGATCTAGGTATGTTTGATAGATTTGGTCCTAGTCTAAAAACTAGGGCACAACTAGAAGAAAGAAGATTTGATATGAATAAATTTAATAGAGATAGTGAAAGATATGTTATTCCTATGCATAGAAATAATTTTTGGACTAACAAGTGGATGTAGGATCCTAGAAAGAATTTGTGCAGATTGCAGGTCCAGGACTATGATCTTAGTGCGCAATACATGAAAGGTTGGGGATAGTTTAAGAGAAAGAGAGGATTGACATTGTGTTATAATTGCAGAAGACTGGGGCATCTTGCTAGAGAATTCCCTAGCATATGTCCTATTTGTCTTTGTTGTAAGGCTATTGGTCATGAGGTTTTGGATTTCCCTAGAATGATAGCTAAAGTTGAAAAGATGAACCTGAGACAAGAAAACCATGAGGAAGATTAGGAAACTAAGGATATGTTAGAGAATCAGAAAGAATCAAAGAATATATTATTATATATGAAAGAAACAATGAACGATCACAGAAACATCAGCCTACCAAATATCTTAAAAGAAAATCAGTGCATAGAAACAAGAAGAGGAGACTTCGACATAGATTGTGTATTAGATGAGGAAACACACGTGAATCTTATGCCATAAAAGACTTGGGAAATTTTGGGAAAACCTGCTATGATTCCTTCATTGGAAGGGACAGGATTGTTTAAAGGAAAGATGATAACCCTATGTGGAAGACTTACTCATGTACATATGATTTCCCATGGAACATCGACCGAAGAAGAATTTGAATTCATTAAGTTTGTGGAGAAGAATTTTAATTTGATCGCATATCGCACTGTGATTTCTAGACCTTGCCACCAAGTCGATTACCTTAAGAATCTAATCACTTACCCAAGCTATTTGACGATGAGCGTGTATGTCAGGTGAACGTAGCACATTAGAGAAGTCGGTAGAAGACATCTTGATTGACCTTATGGCTAAGAAGGTTATGTCCGCAGGTATATAGGCCTCATCGATGGGAGGATTGCAAGCATCCCCCTCAACTGGACGTCGATCTAGTCCATCCCGAACCGCAACAGAGAAGAGAATCAAGCAATGCGATGATCTGGTGAATTCAAAGCAGATCTCGTTGGTCTTGCCCAACTATATCCCACCCTTGGCTGGCACAGTTAGTTGTGACAATGTCTCGAGGAATTTTGAGTACACACTCATCACGATGTACCTCCCCAAAGGGATATGCGCAGTAGGACCGTAGTTGGGACTGATCCCAGCTCTTAAGATAAGTGATTTCAACCTCAATGACATGAAGAATTGTGTGATGCTCACACCACAACGCTACCTAACAAAGACGTTTGGGAAGAATAATAAGATAGTTCCCCAGCCATGGATCAAAGAGATCGCGAGGTCAACCATATTGAATGTGATGAGCACAGATTAGAAGATGCAACAGAGACTCGACTTTGTCAAGTCTAGGAAGAAAAGGAGGAGGCCCTAGAGAAAATTCTGGTTGCACATCAAGAGACAAATGACCTTCGGGCGAAGTTCGAAGAGACTCGTGAGCACAAGTAAATATTTTGTTCTCATGATAGTGAAACAAAAAGAAGAAGATATAACAGATGCTTTAGCAGGTTGTAATCCAAATCATAAACAAGAGTTTATCAAAATCATATCTAATTATGATGAGTTATTTCAGGAACCTACAGGGTTGTCTCCTAAAAGAGAGGTTTGACATGAAATATATCTCTAGGAATATGTTCCTCTTCCGAACATTGGAATGTACAGGTCGTTAGTGATTGACAATGCAGAAATCAAGAAGCAATTTCAAAAGTTACTCGATAAACTAATCATTAGACCAATATCCTCTCCATGTGGTTCTCCTATTGTTCTAGTTCCAAATAAAGATGGCACATGGAGGATGTGTATTGATTTTAGAGCCCTGAACAATATTATGGTAAAGAACCGTTATCCTATTCCCAAAATAGATGATCCATTAGATCAATTAAAGAATGCTTTTTATTTCAATAAGTTGGACTTGAGAAGTGGTTACCATCAGATCAAAGTTGTAGAAGGGGGCATATGGAAAATTTCTTTCGAGACCAAGAAAGACTTGTTCGAATGGTTGGTTATGCCATTTGGTTTATGTAACGCACCAACAAAATTTATGAGAGTGATGAACGATGTGTTCCTACCCTACATAGATGATTTTGTTATTGTTTATTTAGACAACATATTGATATTTAGTCGAAGATGGGAAGATCATATAAAGCATGTCAAGACATTTTTTGAACTCTTGAAGAAGGAGAAGTTGTATATCAAGTTATCTAAAAGTTAATTTAGAAACAATTCTCTGGTATATTTGGGTTATATTGTAGGGAATGGTCAGTTAAAGATAGATCCCACAAAGGTAGAAGTCATTGTGAAATGGTCCAAGCTGACTACTACCATTGAATTCAGGAGCTTCTTAGGAGCCATACAATAATATAGGAAATTCATTATCAATTTCTCATACATAGAAACAACTCTACATGAATTAACGATTGTTAAGAAGGTATTTCAATGGGGAGGAAAGTAACAAAATGCCTTCAAGACATTGAAGGAAAATATAAGCACCACACCAATTTTGGATCTTCCAAATCTACAACAGGAATTTGAGATTCAAATCGATGCAAGTAGATATGCCATGGGCGTAGTCTTGATGCAATGAGGTAAACCTATATGTTATCATTCTGATACTTTCACTCAAGATGTGATTAACTATCCAACATATGATAAGGAATTATATGCGTTGGTAAAAAGTTTAAAGAAATGGAAGCATTACTTAATGGGAAAGGAAACAATAATTCATATCGATCATCATCCATTACAATATTTTCAATCATAGACCAAGATACAACAGTCACAACACTTCAGGTGCATGTGTTTTCTACAACAATTTCATTTGGTAATCAATTATAAGAAGGGTATTCATAACAAAGTTTCATATATGTTATCAAGACAGTAATTAATGCATCCACAATACTCAGGTATAGTCTTTTAGCACATGAAATCTATGCAAAATAATATGCTAAGGATGATGATTTTAAAGAAGTATACAATGCGTTAACTTACAACAATTAGTAGTCAGATTATTATATGCATGATCGCTTATTATATGATTTTGGAAAACTATGTATATCAAGAGATGAAAGAGTGAATGTAATCAAAGAAGCTCATACATCTGTCATCTCTAGTCATTTTGTGGTTGATAGGACAGTTGCACAATTACAAAGATATTATTATTGGCCTCGAATGCATGAGACAATTTCCAAGTATATAAAAGGGTGTGTCATGTGTGCCACAAGTAAGCCTAGAAATAGAAAGTTGGGATTATATACACCACTTCTAGTACCTTCACAACCATGTGAAAGTATCTCCATGGAATTTATAGGGGGTTTTCCAATGTCCAGGACAAGTCGTAATTATCTATATGTTGTAGTGGAGAGATTTAGCAAGATGTGTTTTCTAATTCCATGCAATAAATAGTTCACAGTTGAATAGAAAACACAGATGTTCTTCACTAATATATGGGTTTATTTTGGACTTCCTACATCTATTATATCATATCAATATTCTCTCTTTTTTGGAAAGTTTTGGTCTCATTTATGGGAGATAATGGAAACTAAGTTGAAGAAGAGCATGACTTTTCATTCATAGATAGATAGACAAACAAAGGTGGTGAACAGAATAGTGGTACATCTACTTCGAGGATACTGCAACAACCATCCTAAATTATGGGATGAAAAATTACCTTATATACAACATGCATTCATATATTCAAAAAATTCCATTTGAAATATGTTTGGGGTACTTTCTTAAATCACTTATGGAATTTTCCTTTGGAGAAGAAGGTAAATAATATAGACATGATGATACAAATAAAGATAAAAGGTTCATTCAAAATATTGAATAGGTACATCAAGCAATATAGAAACAATTGAAGAAGAGCCAAGCCAAGTATAAGATAAGGCATGAAAAACATCGGGTTGATTATCAATTTGAAGTCGGTGATCAAGTATGGTTACATACCAACAAATATAGAATGAAAGGTGAAGGTAAAAATCTAAGGCCAATCTGATATGGTCTATTCAATATGTTAGAGAAGATTGGTACCAATGCCTTTTTTTTTATATCTACCAGCCTATATGCAAATGTATTTAGTGGTAAATGTTGATAATTTGAATCTTTATTAGCCTCCTATGATTATGGATGAAGATGAATGTATTTAGGTTCAAGTAACTGATGATTTTTCTCCATAGTATTTGGAAGAGCTATAGGAAGATGTCATTCTAGACATAAGGATAGGGACTTCACAGTGAGGTGATGTGGAATATATTTAAGTTCGTCTTAAAGGGGTAAAACCAACTAAATAAAAATGGGTGGAGATCAGAAGGGTGAGGAAACTCTACCCTCACTTAGTTGTTGACTAATCAACACTTTTGGTGGTCCAAAATTATTCCAAATGGGAGGAATGATCCAGGAGGATTTGGGAATTCTCACAGAGGTCTAGGAAGATATAGAACATCCATAGAGGTCCAAAATGGTTTATAAATTCTCAAAATTAATTTTTTTCAAATCATCCTGAAAATGACAACATTGCGTATAGCTCGGAAATAGCTTTCCATGTTGGAGAAATTTCTATTTTCGACACACTAGTTCCGTGGGAGTTAACTGACTAGTTCTATTTTAGACTTTCTATTTTTACCGTCACTATTATGCATGCATGCATTCCTAAGGAAAGCTAACTGCTTGATTTCTTTTCTTAATTATGGAATGTTTTTCTCTATATATGAGTGTATTCCACTCATTCATTGTATCATATTGATCATGATCTATGTATCAATCATCAGCTCATTGGAGTAGTGTGAATATATTTTCTCATTCTTCCACATTGAATCTCTCTCCCTTTCTTGATAATGTTTGTTTGTACTTGCTTTAGTTAGATCTCCTTTGTAGGTTTTCATGAAACACTGACATGGTATCAGAGCTATGTTGCTTGGAGCAAGCCAGACAAGCCAAAGAATAAGGAAAATCGTGGTTTCGGCAAGCTAAATCCATGGTCGTACTTTTCAGCAGTTATTTCTCCCAAAATATTACTTTTTTGAGGAACCAGCCTCCAAGGGAAGTAAATCGGCCCATTTTGGAAGTGGGTTTTTAACCGTTTGGTGAGATTCCTCACCGTTTGCACAGAAAGTAAGCCGCAAGATAGCCTTCTAAAACTGATACGAATTCGTGGTCGTTCCTTTCTACATTCAATCCCCAAAAATATTATCTTTTAGAGGAAATGGCCCACGATGAGAGTAAATCGACCCATTTGGGAAGTGGGTTTTCAACCGTTTGGCGAAATTCCTCACCTTTTTCTTAGAAAGTAAGTTGCAATATCATCTCTTGAAACTGATACAAATTTTCACTTAAAGTGCCATTTCTGTCGTGATTTCTTAATTTTTCACTTGCAGATTGAGAGTAAATTTTTAGGAGTTCTTAGAAATAGTGGGAGAGATGGATATGAAAACTATTATACAGTCAAACTTGGTGGTAATCCTCACACCATATAATTATTTTTATTGGAATCCCAAGGTGACATTCCAACTCAAAAAAAAGGGACTATATACTTTGATGATGGCAACAGAAACAAAACCTACATCAACGATTGAGAAGATGAGATAGGCGAACCGTATGGATGAGGCCACATGACTACTTCTTGAGTTAATCTCCATTTATTTTTGGTTTCATGTTTTTGCATGCAAGACTCCAAATGAGATCTGGACCACCTTGGAAGAACTCTTTGGAAAGAAGGATGAGATGCGAGGTCATATGCTTGAGGTAGAGTCGAATACCGTAGACCCTAAAAGTTTTGATAATATACAAGATTTTTTAACTAAATTTAAATCTTTTCTATTAAGCTTGGGTGAATGTGGTATTGATAAGTATACACAAGAGAAACAACTTATTATAACAATCTTGGCCAAGCTAGGACCATAATACGTTGTATATGTCTCCAATTTCCATTATGGTGGGTGTCTTTTTGGAACAAATTGGAAAATGCCTACGTTGGCTCACTTCATTGAATCTCTTATAGAAGAGCAGACAAAAATCATACAGATGGGCCTCATGAAAGATCCCATTGCACATGCACTCACCATGCATGAAGAAAAAGGGTCATCCAAACAAAACAGGAAGGAGGGATATTCCAAACCCTTCAATGATTATTTAGGTTCCAAAGACTCTTCCGATTCGAAGAAGAAGAAGGGAAAGCCGTGCACTTACTGAAATAAAGAGAATCATGAAGAATCCACATGCGTGAAGAAACAGATCGATCTTATGGCACAAACACTTCAGCGGAACAACCTTGGAAACTTCATTCCAGAGGGAGTCAAGAAGCAGAAGGAAGAAGATATTGCTCCTAAGAAAGGTAATCATCATGCTCTAGTTGCAATTAATTCCTCATATGATTCATGGATTATAGATTCTGGTGCATTCCATCATATGGAAATGAAAGAGGAAGTTTTCTCTTCTTTGAGTCCATGCTCAAGACCCCCTATTCTAATGGGGGATGATACTCCAGTAGTAGTAGCAGGAGAAGGGAGAGTGAAACTCCACAATGGCAGTTTTTAGAATTTTCTACATATTCCAAAGCTTTCTATGAATCTACTCTCGGTTTATCAGGTCACTTAGAAAAGTAAAAAGTTTGAATTTACACCAGATTCAGTTTCAGTAATTGACATGCATGAGAATTCCATCATTGCAATTGGTGAAGTGGATCACAAGTCAAGGTTGTATAAATTCACTAAGTTTTCTAACGATGACTCGTCTATTCTACTTACACATAAGGAGAGTACTTTGCATGAACCTCCAGTGCAACATGCATATACTCTTGTTCTTCCATCAGTTTCAGACATGAGATGATTCCATACACTCAGATTCTATACATGGAAATAAGCAGGTAGTACATCTAGATAAGAAGCCAGCATCGAAGCTTCAACAGATGTCCAAGAAGGCACATACCACACTTCAGGCAGTAGGAAACCTTCCAGGAAATCCATTGGATTCAAGGAGGTCTCAATCTCAGCATGAGGAGCCTTCTCATGTATTTTATGATTTAGAACCTGCGATGCCCATGCATTGCTATATGGTTCATTCTACTGATCCACAGAACTAAAATAGGGTTGTGGGAAATCCATTATGGCAAGCAGCCATGCAGAAGGAGTATGAATGACTCCTACATAACTAGACTTGGAATCTCGTTCCACTTCCACTAGAAAGGAATATTTTCAGGTGCAGATAGGTCCATAGGATCAAGAGGTACAAGGCTCGACATGTTGCCAAAGGACTTCATCAGATACATAAAGATTTCTACATCTTCATGAATACTTTCAGTGAAAAGAAGTTTCAGGCTTTGCGGGATCGTCTTGCAATGAAGAACACCGTTTCCTAGCAGCTGCCATTTTCTTCTTTTGATACCTTATCTTTTGAGGGGGGGTTTTGTTCCCACATGGTTTTCCCTCTTTCCTCACTTTTATTTAGTGTTCATTAGTTTCATTGTACATGAGTACCTAAAATGGCCTAGTAGCCATGACTCATTTTTTACTCCATAGTGATGTTCAGGGGGGGTGTTGGAGAAATTTCTATTTTCGACACACTAGTTCAGTGGGAGCTAACTGACTAGTTCTAGTTTAGACTTGCTATTTTTACCATCACTATTATGCATGCATGCATTCCTAAGGAAAGCTAACTGCTTGATTTCTTTTCTTAATTATGGAATGTTTTTCCCTATATATGAGTTTATTCCACTCATTTATTGTATCATATTGATCATGATCTATGTATCAATCATTAGCTCATTGGAGTAGTGTGAATATATTTTCCCATTATTCCATATTGAATCTCTCTTCCTTTCTTGATAAGCTTTGTTTGTACTTGCTTTAGCTAGATATCCTGTGCAGGTTTCCATGAAACAATGACATTCCATTGGTGCAAATTTCTCCTCAAACGAGGTTCATATGTAAAAGTTATAAGTGGCCAAAGTTCAAGTACATGGGAAAAAAGTCAAAAGTCAAAGGGAAAAGGGAAAAAAAGAGGTGACACGTGGTACAGGGCCATACAACAAGTAACATAGAATAATAGTTAGCATCTAAGTTGGCAGACCATATATCCAAGTGGATGAGTCATATTACGACACGTGGTAAGGGTTTGCCAATGAGAGCATGCCACATGGTAGCCTGCCATTGGCCTATAATGGCTAATGTATATTAAAATTTTGTATGGAGTTGACGAGGGTAGAACCCACAACCTCCATAACCTCACAAAATCACATTACCAATGTGCCACACCATGAGTCTTAATAGATATATGGAAATTGATATATTTAAATTTACACTAAAGTTCAATTGGGTAGGTTAAGAGATGAGGGCTTAAACCATCGACCCTTAGCCCTAGTTTATGTGTACTTAAAATTATCAGCATCTAAGGATTTTTTGGAGCATACACTCTCCTCAATGGTCTTTCTCTCATGCTTGACATTAAGTCGTAGGTCTCGTCGAGGGTTGGCTCATCTCACTCTGTTACTATCAAGGTAAATGAAATTTTATGTTGTTGTTATGGATTTTTTATGGGATCCATTCTTCACCTTCGATTATTCCAATTCACCTTTGTGGTTTTATTTCAATATGCCTTGGTGGGTTGTTTTTCTATCTCCTTCAATTTGTAGGATTACTCCCCCCTCCTTCTGCTTCATTCCTAGCATAGAATTCATTAAGGTTTCCCCCTAGTTTCATCCCCTTCCCTCAGGTACCATGCCTTGTGAGAAAGGTAAACCTCGTCAGGGCTCAAGGTCCTCTTGTACTCATGTCAATTATCGACCCTCAATCTCTCCCTTGGTTTCTACCTTAGGTTCCTCCTCTTCCAGTATTTTTTTTTACCTAGCCAGCCATCAAGAGGAAGAGGCATGGGGATTCACCATAGTGGAAGAGGAAGCTCCACCGGAACAACCTCAAGAAAACATGGAAATCTTTGATTTTCCTCCAAAACCACATCCCCAACCTTTTGTTTCGATCCCTCAGGCTCGTGCTAATGTTATAAAAATAAATTCACCGATTCCAGTGGTCGAATCCAATGGAAATCAAGTAGAGAGTTCCCTGCGTCAGTTATCCAATGAACAACTTCGATTAATATTCAAGATTTTCTCATACATGTCATAACATCAATATCGCCAAGTGACAATGGACTACAAGTTGGAATCTCTCCTAGAATAGTTATCAGGACAACATACTTTTCAATATTGTCCAATCTTCTCTCATAGTTGTGCGTGCACTCTAGTCGTTCCAGTACATCCTTCTCATGTTGGAAACAAAAGTCAGTTTGGTGTATAATTTGGCAATCTAGTTAGGGTTTTGGTTACTCTTTTATTTCCGATTTTTGTAGTCTTTTGGCTCGTGTTCAACCTAGAGCAACAATGTAGCATTTCTGGCACTCTTAGACAACTTGATTATGGTCCTTGGGACAAGATTTTATGTTTTAGGGAGATATGGTGCTGATATTGGTTTCCATTTTTTGGCAATCCATGCACCATGCTGACTGATATATATTTGGCTCTTAGTTTTTGAAGGAAATACAAATCTTTGAATTTACAAAAAAAAAAAAAGCTTTCTTAATTTACTTGAGAATTTCCATTGACCCTCTTAAGGGGTATGCTAGTTTTAAAAGGTTTCCCTACTAAAATTCAATGATCCAACAATTATACAATTCTGTCAAAATTTTATGGATTTGTAATTTATTAATTTTTTTTCTAAATTTTCAGTTTCTTAGAAAAGTTTACGTACTCAAATTTAACGATCCAACAATTGCAAAATTCTTTCAAAAGATTTGTCTGATTTTTAAGTTTAACTTATTCCATTTTAATTTTGTTTAAGGAAATGAGAAACTTATCATGTCCAACAACCATCTATTTTTTTCCATATTTTTTTTTTATTAATTTATAACGATTAATATTCATTAAAAATATCTAGAAAGTGAAGATACCTATGGCTAATCTCAATAAATCTTCAATCATGGTCCTTTAGCTTCCTTAAACTCATTATTCTTCTGGTTCTTAGGGATTTTTAGTTTAATAAAGTATTATTTCCTTTACGTAGCATTTTTATGGCTCATCGTGTAAGTCAGTTGGAAGTTGAGCACCCTTAAGTTACAATATTTTTTATCTTGTTTTGATCATGGTGAAGTCTCTATATTTAATTCTTCAATTTTTATATTATTTAACAGATCCCTTTCGAATATATATATATATATATATATATATATATATATATATATTTGCATCATCTCAAATGCCCAGGGTTGGGTTTGGAATTCTATAATGTACATTCTACCAGTTTTATGGAAGAAGTTTCACAGTGACATGAAATTGTTAACCGTCAGCAAATTAATGGGTCAACTTTCCCATCAATTTCCATCCCTGAGAATGCCTATGACACCAAATATAAACTTTGACTGATTGGTGTTCAGTACATATCGAAGTAGTTGAATATCCTTTGAGACACCAAATCTAAATTTTGATTGATTGGTGTTGAGTACAATTAACATGGTTGAATAGTCTTTGAGAAGTGATAGATGGAGAATCTATCATTATTTGAGAATTATTTTTGGAGTTAGTTACTACATGGTCAAATAAGTATTTTTATTGGAGTTAGTTAGGGCATGCTTGAAAAAGTATTTTGACAAGTTACACATGGAGAATTTATCATTATTTGAAAAAAAATTGGAGTTACTTATGGGATTCCCACTAAGTGAACCTATGACATAGCATGTACATTGTGATATTAAACAATATTTATAATTTCACTAAATATTGACAAATACCTCCCAAAATAATTTTGTTGAATCTTCATCCCAATACATCTTTCCAATAATTAAAAAATCCTATTTTCATTAGATATCCTCTATTTTTACAAAATACCCATTTTTATACCCCCAATACCTACAAAACCCCCCATACCCCACACCCCCTATTACCTACAATATATCGACTCTATTTTTCACATTTTTAAAATTCCCTTTATGAATGAACATTATAAGATATTGGTAAACAAGGTGAAGCCCCCACAATTTCTTATATTTTCTTCTTTCTTCTCACTTTGATCATTTACAAAAAAATCTAAGAGGTTTCCAGTGACCCAAATTTGGAGTGTTACAGGATTTTTCCCCAGTTACCTTGGGTCATGTCACAACAGAGAAATAATAAATGTAAAATATAGAACCTACCATCACACAAAACAATGATATAAGAAAATAACTACTTTGAGGAGAAAAGGAGAGAAGGAGAGGCCTCACACTTTGTATCATACGTCCGATGTCGATCATTGCTCTCCACCTTTGATTTAACCATGATCTACATTGATATCAAACTACAGAAGGAGACCAAGTCTATGTTGCAACAAGATAGTTATGAATTCAATTTACATATATAAGGTGCAAAAATTCAAGTATAAAATGTCAACAATCATATATCAATAGATTGAATCAATTTACACATATATGGAGGGAAAGAGAACTCTTTTATTGAAAACAATATGATTTAGGTAGCTATACCCTGACCCTAACCACCGACACTACCTCGAAGCCAACCTCATAAGTTCCTCCACTGGTCCTTCAATCATCAACTCAAAAATATGGCCCTTCCTTGGACGACCCAAAATGGATAGGAACACACCCTATGGTCATATAAGAGAGGAGTATTGAAAAACAAGTTCCATATCAGGGGGATGCTAGTCAAAGGATCAAGGAAAATAGGGAAACTTGCAAATTGTTTAGAATAATCTTAGACCTAGGTTGTCCCCCTCACCCATTCCCTCATATGTTCTTTTATAGTATCCTCAAGAGGTTGAGGTGGTTTAATTCCATTGTGTATTGGCCAAGGAAAGTTTGGGAACAAACCCAATAGAAAAACCCGCTAGAAAATGTGGAATATTTTTATTTTTTCATATTTTTAAGGGCATCCACTAGTTACAAACTAACAAGGCGTGAAAATCCATGGTTTTCACATGGGCAACTCGCAGAAGGAAACACAAATGTTGTTTTTTAGGTGATTTTGATGAAGGAGGATGGGATTTAATTTTGGAATCTAGGGAAAAGGTCTAAGCCATCTCAAAAATGCAATTGATGTGGAAATTTGTGGTATAACAGATGCCCCCTAATGTGTGAGGTCATAAGGGAAAATGATGGCTGAAATACATTATAAATCTGAAACGAGAGGATAAATTGAAGTATATCCAACGAATGTTCCCGAACAACTTATCCAAGAACAAAAACTATCAATAGAGACCAAGTAAGAATATTCTCTTCCCGAATCGGGCATACCCATGCTCAGGAGTAACATAAGCATGGTCGATAAATCAAGTACATTGAATATCCATGGAATATATGAAAGTATGATTGACATCAATCGCCATAAACAATACACAATGGATCCATGTGTTATATATAAATTAACAATTATGGCCACGAGGAATACACAGTGGATCCATGCAAAAAGTAGATCATAGCCACAAATGGATACAAAGTGGAGCTATGTCTCAAAATCAAATAAAAGGATACCTGGAAGTAATGGATTGAAAAACATTATCCTCCACAAGTATCGATGTCTAAGTGGTGGTACAATATATGTTTGGTAGGAGCACAAAAGATGTGATGCTCATACTTCACCCAAAGTCTTCAAAACGATCCTTCGTGGTATGAGTCTACACTATGTTAATAGATGTGTTGGGGTGAGACATCAATTGATTACCGATAATTGATGTATATAGTTAAACAATTTGAGATGACCCAATGATGATGATAATGTGCATCAATGTATCATGGTACAATCTAACAAGTGTGAATAAATGAATTGGTGTCAAACACCTGATATAATCTATTGATCAAGGGACATTGATGTATTCCCACTATCAATAGAGAGGGAACCTTCCACTAATGACTGGAAGACCTAAGGTACCAAAATAAACTCTAGACCCCTATACCAGAGAATGATGTATTAAATTTGATAGGAAGAGATCCACTAGAAGGAAGGCATTAAGGAATCTAACATGAGGGGTAGTAGGAGGATAAATATTTGGAAGGACTTGGATGAACATATTGTAAGGACCATAATGAGGTATGACGCTGACAAGTGCTAGATGGAATAGTGCACAACAAAGACTCTCTAAATAGTATCCAATGATAAAGGCTACTAATAAAGATAAGGAATCCACCAATAGGGTTAAATGAAACCAAGGCATCGCTCGAATATCTATGTGTGATGATTTTTATTGGCATCGATCACAAGGGATACTGCTCAGTCGGTGACCAATGATGGTTTGTCATCTTCTAAGAAAAAGGTCACCTATCAATGATGGAAATAGGCCCAAGGTATAACTCTAGGTCATACTCTCAAAGAAATGTGTTGGAGTCGATAACAATAGACCTACCAGCAAGAATTCAATGGGGACCTTCTATACTAGTACAAGTGAGATAGAAAGATACCTGTGATGATGAGATGTACTTGAATGACACAGGAACACCAACTTGAAAGGTCAGATATTTTCTATAAAATGGTCGACTCAGACTGAAACTTCCCTTGAACAAAAGCACGACACATTATGTGACTTAGGCAGCATGGATTATAAACTGGGATATATTCGTGATACATGAGGCATCATTAAATTCTCCATATGGTTGGAAGAATAACCAACCAAAGAATATTATACTAAAAAATGATAAAAAGTATCCTAAATCCATACTAAACCCAAAATATTGAGACACTAACTCAAAGATTGTGTTTTGTTTAAGGGTGACAAGACTGCTTCCAACAAAAGAGATAGACTCTTTCCCCCCTTGTTTTTAGTTGTTTAAGTTTTTTATCTTTTTCATGTTATTAAATCTTGAAAAAGAATAAAAGAATGTTATAGTGTAGTGGAGGAAATGAGTGTCATGGACAAGCAAACTAGTTCCAAAGCTCAAGAAACATACCTATGTTCAATGCAAGGAACTATGTGCAGAAGAAGGACACTCAAGGGAATGTATCCTCCAGGGATTAAGGTGTCGAGTCACAAAGGAATAAATTGCAAGGCCTGAAACTGGTAGGAATGCATAATAAAATGGTTCAATGATGGCAAGTGGAAGCCGAAATTAGGCCTAGAAGCGTGAGCGGTTAATATGCAATGCAATTACAACTCGACAAAATTTTGGAAGCTCCATTGGTAGATTATCCAGTAAGATATTGAGAGGAATTTATGAGGCCTCAATGCAAATACATGGTGGGACTAAATAGGGCTTCTAAGCCCACTGGAACAATTGCAACATAGGTGTCAAAAATGTCAGTGAGGTAGTAACTAGGACACCCATGAAGAGGTTAGCTCTACCATTCTAAAAAACACCTTGAAAGTAGTTTGAAGGTATGATGTCGAAAATGAACGGGGTGGATCCTATGGTAGATATGTGAATGATATAGAGAAATGCATTCTGCAGGTGGAAATGACCTACTCTATATGCCAGTAAAAAAACACAATACATGTTGAAGAATCTGAAAAGTGTTGACATAAGTAGTAGTATATGTTAGAGGGAGTCTTGTAGGAAATGGCCAGAAAAATATTGAGAATAATATATTTAGATTCAACACAAAGTCATGGAGGTAATAAAAAAGATTCCTGAGCCTATGAAATTATTTCAACATTGGTGCCAAACTGTGAATCAGGTTCTAAACAGGGCACCCATGAAGGATAGGCTCTACTGCATGAATTACGACACTTCTAAACAAAAGAGAAGGTTTCCTATTGCAACTCAGTGGGGTTGATCCAAAGGAAAAATGAAACAGGAAATGGATAATGAAAGAACACATGGAGGGGAACATATAACCAATATGCTAGTTTCGAGATCATTACCTGTAAGAACGGATTGACATGGAAAAAAAGGTACCAAAGAAAAATTTCTTCAAAGTCCTGTATATAAGACCGAAAACACTCACATGGAAGTTCATAAGTCCAATATAGAAAACTATAATAAAAAAAAGTATTAAGGGATACGGAACTTGAAAACAAGAAACCCTAAAAGTACAATATGTACATAAGAGCGCACAACCTTGCGACTTATGTATAATAGTTCTCTAGGTAGAGCCCATTTCTAGGATCAGTCCAAGGGATTCTTTGGTAAACAACCTGTAAAGCTTCCATTTTAGGAAGAGATAAAAATCCATAATCATAGCTTCTAGGATAGACTCATATGAAGGAAACTCAACATCCATGAAACTTGGGATCGAAAACTCACAATTACTAGGGCTTGATGTTTCACAAATGGTAAGATCAAACCCAATAGGAAACACCAGATTAATTGGGCTAAAAGGGAAAAGTAGGAGATCGCCTGGCCCCATTGGATACAACACCTGATCAATTGTTGTGACCTTGTCTCTATAAGGCCAACATTACTGTAAAGGATCCATATAAGAAGAAATTCAACATCGAGGATATGATGCCACATAATTCACCCATGGAGGGAAAAAGTCTACTAAAAAACTAGGAAAACAAAAAGGGGGAAACGAAGCTGAAGTCAAACTAGGATGGTGATTATCATATGAAATTTGATCAATAGTGAAAATTCTTTCATTTTGAGGGAAATGAATCACATGAAAGAGCATAGAAACCACAACCTTCATATCTTAAACATAATCACACCCAAAAAGTATATTAAAGTCTAAAGGGCATGGAACCACTAACCAGTCGACTAGGATAGTATTCCCACCTAACATGATAGGAAACGAAGGAAGAATCCCCAACCATTCACTAGCTCTTCTGTCAAAATCCAACATCTCACGAGTAGATGACATAATCTTGGGAGAACGCAATGCTTTCCTAGCCGGGGAAGATACAATACTTGTAGAGGATCCCTCATCTATAATACATTTAAAAATGAATTTGAACATAGGTTCAACCATAACCATTATCTGGAAAGGTGCATCAGAAGGAAGGAGAGGCTCCACAATATCATTCCAATCAAAGGAAACCATCCTAGGACTTGGAGGGAGCTTACTCAAAGAGAGTGGAATTCCCCCTTGTTCAGAAGGTACTGAACTGGAAATTTTAAATAAATAGTTGAAAGAAACATCAATCCCCTAAAGAAGAGAGGGATCGATCGAGTATTTTGTCAGCTTGACCACTTTGGAAGAATGGTCACTCTCCAAGAGAAGAGTGGGATCGACTGAATATTGCATCGGCTCAATCACTTCATCAACCATAGATTGATTTGATTTTTGGGAATTCAATGATGACACAGACCTAGAAGGGCCTTCAAAAAAGGACCATGCTCTTTGTACCATGAAAATAGTAGGGCACAAATGAGTAAGGTGATGTCCTTTGCCAAGATTACAAGGGAACTTGTAGTTATGTCCTATATGTCTAGGGTTCTCAACCATATCAATTCCCCCCACATGACTTGCAACGGTTAGTGACATGCTCACTATTGGGTTGTTATATTATTTGAAGTGAAATTCTAGTCAAGGTGGATCGCCTAATACTCAAAGTCGAAGGAATTGACAGCAAGATGAAGGTCGAGGTGGTTATACCGGGTAAAGTAAAAGTTGAAGATATCGATAGCAAGTCAAATTTTGAGGTGGTTCGACTAGGTAAAGTCGAAGTAGAAGACATCGAAAAAAATTCGAAGGTTGATGTGGTTCGACCAGGTAAATTTGAAGTTCAATAGGTCAACTGAAAATAGGTTGACAAGCAGACACATGGCAACTCACTGAAGATTGAATGAAGGTCGACTGCTAATCCGAATTGGTAGTCGACTGTAAAAAAATACAGATATTCATGGGGTTTTTAGCCAATGATCTACATGGATATGTAACCATGTTTGGTCATCTTTTATTTATGGTTTTTATTACTGTAAATCCAATAAAGAAGGCGTGTTATAATGTTATAAAGGATAATCACTAATCAATAATCATAGAGGTTGTTGGTCATGTAGATGTAAGCCAAATTGGTGATGGGGTTCTTCTTGTGTAGAGAAATAAGGTATGATGTCGATTGTGTCTTAGGTGTAGGCTAATTGTAGGCATGTCACCCTTTGTTCTAAGTAAATAAGACAACAATAGAAAATAACACTCAAGGAATGTTGGTTTTCCCATTTGAGTTTCTAGGGTAAAATCTATGTGTACTGTGTGTTTTCTTTGTCATTTAATTTCTTGATTAAATCTTTCTTCCTCTCATTTTCTAGGTTTAGTGTGGAAGTGTTCTTAATTTCCTAACATGTGGTATCAGAGCTTGGTTTAACATCCTTGTATATGAGCTAAACCCTAGGTTCAGTAATATTCGCAAGTAAAAAATCCTTAAATATTATGTTAAATAATGGTGAGCATCTCGAGAATAAAGATTGAAAAATTCAATGGCCAAAATTTTGAGCTTTGGAAGTTTAAAATTGAAGATCTCCTTGTAGATCAAGAACAATGGGAAGTAGTCTATCCAGGTACCATTACGAAAGGTATGTCGATGGAAGAATTTGAGAAACTCGAGAGAAGGTCAAGGAGTATGATTTGAATTTGTATCATTGAATGTCTCAGGTGAAGATTCAACCAAGAAACTGTGGGACAAGTTGGGGAGCTTGTACCAGGAGAAATCCATAGTAAATAAATTGTTTCTCAGAAATAAATTGTATCTTCTAAGGATGAATGAGAGAATTTTGGTTAATGAGCATTTAAACGTGTTTAATACCATTATATTAAAATCTTAAAATCACTGAGGAGGAGAAATGTGGTAGCCTATTATGTTCTTTGCCAGACTCCTAAGATAGCTTAGTCGTGGATATAGGGAGTAATATAACCACATTAGAACTAGAAGACATGGTTTTATCTCTATTGTCATAGGAAATGAAAAGGAAGAACATGGAAGGATCGAACAAAGATGCTTTAATGGTGATAGGTCGACCGATTGACAGAGATAAAGGAAAATTCTCCAGTAGAAAATATAAGTCGAAGGGTATATTTAAATACCTTCTTTATGTTGAAATAATGTAACTGCGAAGAGCATTCTTTTTATTATTGGATTAAATCCCCATTGCGGATTAATCATGTCATTATTATTATTATTATTGTTATTGGATTAATCCCCATTGTGGATTAATCATGTAGGTAATTGTATAAGGACCAAATCCCCTTTTGTGGATTGGTCAACGGACAATTACAAAGGGTAGAATAAGAAGTTGGCCCCAACAGTTATTATGGAAGACACATAATTAATTAAAGGTGGGTTTACCCACCCAGAGTGAGAGGTCGGCCCTGCCATTTGTGACCTTTCACATGTGCCAGTCTTGTATAAATAAGAGGCTAGCACCTCACTTCAAACACACAACTCACTTGCTCATTATCTTATGAGGCAAGCTGCAATTACCAGTTGGAGAGAGGAGAAAAAGAGTGGCGCATCTCTTGGGGAGGACTATCTGTATTGGTTTGAATTATCTCTTGAACATTGTATAAGCTATTTATGATAAGGAAGTTTTTGCTGGGTTTTCTTCCCCTAGAGGGTTTCCCAGGATAAATGTTGTGTCTCTTGTGAATGTGTATTTCTCAGTGATCTTGTTCTTATTATGCTTTTATCTATTGAAATGCAAAGAACTATAATAATGGCATAAACATTAACATGGTATCAGAGCCAACCTGAAGGAAGCATATTTCGCAAGAGGAAAAACGTCACTGTTACCGTACCCAAAAATTAGGGTTTTACAAAAGTGAATCTTTTCAGCTCCCTAACCACCTAGAAAGTTGTGCCCTCCCTCAAGGATCATTTTGGCACTTAGAGTGCACATTTTCAGTCGCTAGATCTCCCAGAAAGTGAAACCCTAGTTTCAAAAAGTACCAGAAAACCAGAGTACCAGAAGTACCAGAAGTACCAGAGTACCAGAAGTACCAGAAAACCAGAAGCACCGGTCCAGAAATCCGCAGATCAGATTTGAAGGGGTAAAAGTTGGATTTTCGAAAATCTGACATCACCAGCTAACTCGCCTCAGCTCAGCGCATCTATCCCCTGGATCAGAATTTCAAAATTTGAAGTTTGAAAAATTAGGGTTTCCTCATAAAACCCTAAGTTGCAGTTGCAGTTGAAGTTGCAGTTGCAGTCTCAGAACTAGTTGCAGTTGCAGTACCTGTTGCAGTTGCAGTTGCAGTACCTGTTGTAGTTGCAGCCGTAGAACCAGCTGTAATCACCCTTGAAGTTTTTGGTAATGATTATCGCTGCTACTAGATGGAACCACTTCCTACAAATTCTATCAAAGGTATGTACTTACATATGTTTAATGGTTAAACCCTAAAGAGTATTTGCAGGAGAAGGGATCTTTTGCCATAGATCCAGAAGGATCTCAAGATCCAACACATTCAGAGGAATGATGCAACCCAGGTGTGATTATTCTAATATGCATCTATTTGTTATGAAATTATTTTGATCAGTGTTGCATGTTGA
>JASDQU010011340.1:263318-316238 GCA_032191745.1 Picea mariana
CCCAGGTGTGATTATTCTAATATGCATCTATTTGTTATGAAATTATTTTGATCAGTGTTGCATGTTGAAGCTATGATCAAATTATTAGAAGAATTAAAAGTTGATCATAGAGCTTATCCTCTAACCTGACCTTTTGTCAAGATAGCATATTGTCTTAGTACAACAGATAGGTTGAAGAAAGTACTCGTCACTTGAGTGAAGGAGACCTGGAAGAAAAGAAATCACTCACTCTTGAGGACAAGGATCCAGGTTTGATTAATCATGATTCAAAGGTACACATGACAAGATAATGACTTTAGTTGAGATAGCAATCATCGTAAAGTATTATACTTGATAACATGTGAGAATGCTTTGTCTGATATGACTAACACCTCCTCTAGGAGAAACCTTGTGTGTTAGTTTCATATTTCCATGGAAGAATGCTTGGTCACAAAACTAAGAGAGTGTTGACCTCATTTCGTATTGTATTCCTTACCTTTAATCTTTGCTAAATTATAAGTAATAAGCTCTAAAGGAGTTACTTTGATGATTGTTCGTGCTATTTCTTTATATTATCAAGAAGGATATTATTCTTTCTTGTTGTTTTGTTGACCTTGCTCCAGGTCACATGAGGAAGCTATAGCGAAGGTTGCAGAAGGAAACGTGCTAAAGAAGAAATCATAAATGAAGCAATCATCAGTGGAAAAGAAGAAGACGGGTCACTCAGAAGCTGCCATGACCCATGCTATTGAAGAATCCATGTGAACTCTAGAAGATTAGCTCACATCAACTACAAGACGCTACCATACATATGCAAAGCTATCAAAGGTTTACTAGAACTCAAAGGTGACCATGAAGGCGTATGCGATGGTTGTGCACAAGGGAAGAACATCAAGAACTCATTTCTGAAGAGGGACAACAAGGCAGAAGGAGTCCTAGAACTCATTCATTCAGATGTATGTGGCCCAATGCCATCATCCTCCATTAATGGGTATGTATACTATGTATCATCATTAATGATTATTCTCGTAAAAGACCTAGATATATTTGAAGTGTTCAGCAAGATCAAGGAATTCAAAGCCTTGATAGAGAATCTTTCCAAAAGAAATATTAAGATACTCAGGTCAGTTAATGTTGGAGAATATACCTCAGAAGATCTCGTGAACTTCTGCAAAGATGTTGGGATCAAGATCCCCAACAAAATGGTGTAGCTGAATGGAAGAACAGAACCATGCTGGAAGCTATGAAGATCAAGATCTTCCTATGTTCTTATGGGAAAAAGCAGGAATGAAATTTGTTTATGTGCAGAATCAATTGCCCCATAGTGCACTTGGGCTCAAGACACAAGAAGAGATGTTCACCGGAAAGAAGCCAGTGGTAAGCCATCTCAAAAATATTTGGCTATCCATTGCTTATTCATATACCTAAAGAAAAGAGAAACAATATGGACCCTTCAGGAAAGAAGTGAATATTTGTGGGATACTGTAAGGTCTCCAAGGCCTTCAGAGTCTACATACTTGGTCACCACCATATTGAGATCAACAGGGATGTGACCGTTGATGAAGAAGCAACACTTAATAAATCAAGAAGATGCC
This sequence comes from Picea mariana, assembly GCA_032191745.1. Taxonomy (NCBI): domain Eukaryota; kingdom Viridiplantae; phylum Streptophyta; class Pinopsida; order Pinales; family Pinaceae; genus Picea; species Picea mariana. The sequence goes on from JASDQU010011340.1 coordinate 264,893, forward strand.
AGCTTGAAGAAGTATATGAAGAGGAACCTGTAAATCCGAGGATTGCAGGATCAATGAGGGAGGTTCCCAGAGCTGCAGAACCAGTGAGGGAAGTTGTAACTTCCCCTGATGAGGAACTTCTAGAAGACTATGATATAGTAGAAGTTCAAGAACCTCCTCAAATGACCTTCTCCCATAAAATAAAGCCTGCTTGAGAGCTTATTCAAGATGGAGAGAAGTATGGTGTTCCAGAAGGAACCACGAGACAGGTGAAGAGACCAAAGCCATTCTCCAGTTACGCGGCTTTGATGTGTAATCTACTTGATGAAGAACCCACATGTTTTGAAGAGGCCATCCAAAAGAAGGAATGGGCAGATGCCATGACAGAGGAATACATTTCCATAATAAAGAATGATGTATGGGAAATAGTTCCCAGACCAAAAAGTAAGGATGTGGTATCATCAAAATGACTCTTCAAAATAAAACATGTTGCTGATGGAAGTATTGAGAAATATAAAGCAAGATTTGTCGCTCGTGGCTTTTCCCAGAAGGAAGGTATTGACTATGAAGAGACATTCGCTCCTGTGGCCAGATACACTTCGATCAGAACCATTATAGCTCTTGCTGCCAAGATGAAGTGGAAGTTGTACCAGATGGATGTGAAGACAGCTTTCCTGAATGGTGTTATCGAAGAGGAAGTGTATATAGAGCAACCCCAAGGATTTGAGGTTGAAGACAGGAAGTCTCATGTCTGCCNATACCAAGCTCTGGGAGCTTGGTATGGCCATATAGACAGTTTCTTGACAAGCTTAGGCTTTACCAAGAGTAAATTAGATTCAAATATCTACTTCAAGATCATGGATAATGAATCAGTAATACTATTACTATATGTGGATGACGTATTCTTAATTGGAGAAGAAAAGCTCATCGCTGAATGTAAATAGAGACTTGCCGCAGAATTTGAAATGAAAGACCTTGGCCTAATGCATTACTTCTTAGGTCTTGAGGTATGGCAGAGTCTGGAAAGAATCTTCCTTAACCAAGGGAAGTACACGGTCAAAATCTTAAAGAGATTCGACATGCTAGAATGCAAATCCATGAATACTCCCATGGAAGAAAAGCTGAATTTGTTGGTTGATACTTCGTCAGACTTGATAGATGCCACTCTGTACAGACAGATTATTGAATCGTTGATGTACCTGATGAACACTAGACCAGACATCTGTTTTGCAGTGAACACCTTGAGTTAGTTTTTGGTAGAGCCCAGACGTGTTCACCTAGTGGCTGCAAAACATGTGATGAGGTACCTTAAAGGTACAGTGGATTATGGTCTCAGCTATGATGGAGATCATGACTTCACACTGAGTGGATATACTGATGCAGATTGGGAAGGAAGCGTTGCTGACAGAAAAAGCACTTCTGGATGCTATTTCAGTTTGGGATCAGCTATGATCTCGCGGCAGAGTACATTGCCACATGTTCTGCTAGCTACGAAGCTATATGGCTTTGAACGTTGCTAACATGCCTATTTGATTTGGAGATGAGAGAAACCGCGATTCTATGTGACAATCAAAGCTGCATTAAAATGACAGAGAATCCTGTGTTCCACGACAGGTCGAAGCACATAGAGATCCACTATCATTTCATCTGCGACATGGTACAGAGAGGAGCCTTGAAGCTCCAGTACATTAGCACGGATGAACAAGCTGCTGATGTGTTGACTAAGCCTCTATCTCGTGTAAATTTTGAACACTTTCGAGATAAGCTTGGTATTGTCCGAAAGGACCCTCCCTGAAAGGGGGAGTAGATGTATTCCTTGCTTCTGACCTCACTGTTAGACGTAAATCAAGATGAGTCATGCTTTTGACCTCATTGTTAGATGTAAAGCATGATGCCATGTGATCCTTGCTTCTGACCTTGCTGTTAGATGTAAAGCAAGATGAGTCATGCTTCTGACCTCGCTGTTAGACGTAAAGCATGACACCGCATAATCCTTGCTTTTGACCTCACTGTTAGACATAAAGCAAGATGAGTCATGCTTCTGACCTCTCTGTTAGACGTAAAGCATGACGTTGTGTGTTCCTTGATTTTGACCTCGTTGTTAGACGTAAAGCAANAAGATGAGTCATGCTTCTGACCTCTCTGTTAGACGTAAAGCATGACGTTGTGTGTTCCTTGCTTTTGACCTCGTTGTTAGACGTAAAGCAAGATGAGTCATGCTTTTGACCTAGTTGTTAGACATAAAGCATGACGTTGTTGATTCCTTGCTTCTGACCTAGTTGTTAGACGTAAAGCAAGATGATTCCTCGCTTCTGACCTCGTTGTTAGACGTAAAGTGAGATGTTGATGTGTTCCTTGCTTCTGACCTAGTTGTTATACGTAAAGCAAGATGATTCATGCTTTTGACCTCGTTGTTAGATGTAAAGCATGATGTTGTGATTCCTTGCTTCTCACCTAGTTGTTAGACGTAAAGTGAGATGATGATATTACTTGCTTATGACCTAGTTGTTAGACGTAAAGAAAGATGTGACTGACACTGAGCTACCAGCTTAACCACTGTGACACTGAGCGAGTGTAGTACTGTGATGTGCTAGCCCAGTGCTGTGATGAGGTATCTTTTTTACTGATACATATTTTATGCAGATGATGATAGCATTCTTTCGAGAATGATGATGTTGTTGATGAAGAAAACTTCCAATGACTCGTAAATGTGCTAGCCAATGTTACAAGATGATATTGACGATACTGTCCTCCAGATGCCACTGATGATGCAAACCTCTCTCGCCTAATGCTGATAAAGAATACCCTTCTTGTTAAGGGGGAGTGTTGAAATAATGTAACTGCGAAGAGCATTCTTATTATTATTCGATTAAATCCCCATTGCGGATTAATCATGTCATTATTATTATTATTATTATTGTTATTGGATTAATCCCCATTGTGGATTAATCATGTTGGTAATTGTATAAGGACCAAATCCCCTTTTGCGGATTGGTCATCGGACAATTACAAAGGGCAGAATAAGAAGTCGGCCCCAACAGTTATTATGGAAGACCCAAAATTAACTAAAGGTGGGTTTACCCACCCAGAGTGAGAGGTCGGCCCTGCCAGTTGTGACCTTTCACATGTGCCAGTCTTGTATAAGTAAGAGGCTAGCACCTCACTTCAAACACACAACTCACTTGCTCATTATCTTATGAGGCAAGCTGCAATTACCAGTTGGAGAGAGGAGAAGAAGAGTGGTGCATCTCTTGGGGAGGACTATCTGTATTGGTTTGAGTTATCTCTTGAACATTGTATAAGCTATTTATGATAAGGAAGTTTTTGCTGGGTTTTCTTCCCCTAGAGGGTTTCCCAGGATAAACGTTGTGTCTCTTGTGAATGTGTATTTCTCAGTGATTTTGTTCTTATTATGCTTTTATCTATTGAAATGCAAAGAAATATAATAATGGCATAAACATTAACACTTTAATAGACGAGAATATGTTGGAAATGAGGCAAATCTTGGAGTTACAAAAGGAACTACAAGTCGAAGGAAATGGAAGTCATTATAAGATCCTATGAGAAGTAGTCGACTGAGAGAAAGGGGACTCCATATAAGGGAGGCAGTGTGTACCTGGCATCGACTAGTACATAGTCAAATCAAGATTTTTGGTTCATCGACTCAGAAGAATCCTATCTTATGACACCACATAGAGAATGGTTTAGCGAATATGAAAAATATGAAGGACGAGATGTGTTCTTGGGGGACGACTCGAAAACCAAAATTGTTGGTCGAGGAAGAGTTCGAATAACACTACATGATGGGAGGTGTAGAACCATTCTAGGTGTGCTACACATTTCGGGTTTGGTAAGAAACCTGATATTTGTCAGCAAGATGAGTGATACAGGTGTGCAAAATCTATTTCATAAGGATTTGTGTTGTAGCGCCCCTTTTTGGATACCAAGATTTAATTGCTAATAAGAGAAGACTATAACACCACTCTATACATAATTCGTATAGGTATTATATGATCCATATGCTTAAAAACAATTAAACACATTCAAGATCAGAGTAAAACATATTATTTACTGCTATAATTAACAAACCATAGCATTCCATATTAATTCGTATACACAGCGGAAATCATGATAACATAAACAGTAGAGTCATGCACAACATGATAAAAACATAATCAGATACATATCTTTTAACAGTGGTAGATTCCACCAACCAAGTGTAGGCCTTCCACGAACCTCCCAGCCTTATACCGCACTGCTCATCAGCTCAACAATGGGTCACCCCCGAGCTGGGACTAAGCTCCACCCCAAGGAAAGGAAATATAGGCTAGGCTGAGGTTACAGGGAAAACAACACACAACCACAAGGAAGGAATTCTCTCCAAGGAACCTCCCACACTCACTGCCCACAGACCCTCATTCCCCACATGCTTGTTCCACCCTAGGAGTATACACCTTCTTTGTCACCTGGACAGTCCTTCGACTGCTAATATCCCTTGCCTTGGGTTATAGGAACAGGCTGGACCGGAAGTCTCCGGGATCTGTGGCAGCTACAGGGTTCCTTCCAGGAGTTCTCTCTTTCCTCTATGCACTCTCTCACCTGGAGGAGTCGCTCACAGGTCCAACAACATGTTCTTCCAATCTTCAACCACCTCTCTCACCTAGAGAGAGTGTTGTACACACTGTCCAACAAGCCACATAGGATCAAACAATACATGTCCAACACATTCCACAGGAATCCAGACACGAACACCCTAGGGTAGCTCCAGATAGGTGCAACAGTATAACCAGGCTTAGCAGGGATGAGACACTTCTGTTTTCTCAATTTGGCAACATGGAATAGACTCACATTCTGGATTCTCAAAGATGTGTGATGAGTCGTCCACGTAGGGGTCGATTCAGACTCCCTGAATTAGAACAGAGAAGGGTATACTAGCTTTCCAGAACAAACACAAACTCTTTCCCAAATCCACGCAGGCTTCTCGTTCAGGGAATATACACACCGGTTTCCTCAAAGCTAGACACAGACTTTTCGAATCACAGGGACGCATGAAGGTTCTCTGCAAGAGTCGGGTTGGTAGTACTATCCAGGGCTCTATATGTGTTCAGGCAATCAGGTAGAATGGAGGAGGAACCCTTCTCATGGCTCACCCTGGCCATTTCATTCGCATGTGTCAGGGTTGACGCTTGTCACCCATGAAACTGCATGTGTTCCACCAGCACGCATCTCCCTTGCATGTTCTCCCCTTGCCAGAAACTTAGGATAAAACATAAAATGCACATGTCTTTTGGGATAATATTAAAATATTATTCCTAGGCTTAAGCCCCCCTAGGCTTAGCCCCTAGGATAAACACTTAGCCCCTTTTCCCACCTTCAACCCCTAATTCCTTGCCCACCCTATGGATGCTTAGTTCCCCTTCACTCATTCATCGTGGTCGGTCTGCACATGGCAGTGTTTATATTTTATTAATTGTTCTGTATGATTACATATACAACAACAGGCTCCTGGCCTTCAACACTTAGGCTCCCTGGCCTAACAACACATAAACCTGCATCTTATAATAACTTGGCTCACCAACCTACAAATCATAATTACAATTCTTTTGAGAACATGGTTTACAATGGGGCTCGGCCTTGGGGACACTACACGTGCAATATGGTCAAAGGTGAAATGGTCTTAATGAAAGGAGTTCGAATTGGAACCCTATACAATTTATTAGGGAGTGTCAACTCAACTTTATGCAACAACATCATTGTTCTTAAAGTTGACTCGAATTCGACTTGACTCGACTCGACTCGGGCTCAATCAATTCAAACCAACTCAAAAAAGTCATCTTAAAGTTGACCCAACCATACTATGGCACGAGAGGATGGAACATGTTGGAGAAAAAGGAACTCGAGCTATGCATAACAAATGTATGGTCGAATAATTTCCTAAATTTAATTTAGAATTATATTTTTGTGAATATTGCATATATGGAAAATAAAGCCGGGTGAGGTTCCCATCTGGATCGACAAGGGAAAAGGGGATTCTAGAGTTGGTTCATAGTGATGTGTTTGTCCCTGTTCAATGCATTCACTTGGTGGATCTTTGTGTTATGTCTCCTTCATAGATGATATTTCCAGGAAGGCATGGATATATTTCCTAAGGAAGAAAACATAGGTTTTCGAAAAATTCAAAGAGTTTAAATCTCTTGTAGAAAACCAAAAAGATAAGAAGATTAAGGTATTGAGAACTAACAATGGTGGTGAATTATGTGAACAATAATTTGATCAGCTCTGTAAGAAGTGTGGAATAGCACACCAAAATACCACACCATATACCCCACAACAAAATGAAGTTGTTGAGAGAATGAATAGAACATTGATGGACAAGGCAAGGAGCATGCTCAATGGTGTTGGGCTCGAACAATAATTCTAGGCATAGGTAGTCGACATTGAAAAATATATAGTGAATATGTCTCCTTCATCAGTGCTATACAACACAACTCCACATGAGGTATGGTATGGTAAGAAGAATTCAGTTTCACATATCAAAGTATTTCGTTGTGATGCATTTGTGCATGTTCAAAAGGAAAAGAGGAACAAGTTGGGCAAGAAGGAAGTCAAGTGTATTTTCATTGGATACAAAGAGGGAATGGAAGGATATAAGTTCTAGGATCATGCATCAAGGAAAATATTCTACATTATAGATGTGGTCTTCATAGAAGTCAGAAGTAAGTCAAATCCTGAAGAAATTGTTCAAACATAGAATAATTGATAGAAGGTGCAATTTTAACTAAGGAACGAAGAAGGTGATTTTGATTAGTCGACTGAATCAGAAGAAGAGGTGGAACAACTAACCCTGGTTGTAAGGAGGTAAAAATGATTAAGAAAACTTGCTGAAAGATATAGTCTGCCTAAATTCCATTCCACATTTGTGTTAACTTCCACTGACGATGATCCCAAGTCGGTCGGGGAAGAATTCGACTCAACGTAGGGAAAACTTTGGAAGGAGGCCATGGTTCAAGAGATGGAATCCTTTCTCAATAGTGAGATGTGGGACTTAGTCAAATTACCTATTGGAATAAATCATGTCAGTAGAAAATGGGTATTCAAGAAGAAGATGAATGCAGCAAGTCAAGTCAAGAAATTCAAATCTCGACTAGTAGCGAAAGGATATTTCCAAGTCAAAGGAGTCAAATTCGATGAAATTTATTCCCCTATTGCACAATTAAATTCCATTAGAGTACTAATGTCTTTGGCTACAACATTTCATCTGGAAATAGAAGATATGGATGTAAATATAACGTTCCTACATGGGGACCTCGAAGAAAAAATCTACATGAAACAGTCTGAAGGATTTGTAGTAAAGGGAAAGAAATATTTGGTGTGCAAAATGAAAATATCCCTTTATGGTATAAATAAATCACCAAGGATTTGGTACCAAAATTTCTACACATACATCCTTAGTTTGGGGTTTGTGATAAGAAAACTTGATCACTTCATATAATCTAAACAAGAAGGTAGGTGTTTCATATATGTAGAATTGCATGCCAATGATATGTTTGATGACTGGAAACAACATGAACACAATAAAGGAGGAGAAGAATCATATATCCTCCAAGATCGATATGAAATATCTCAGTGCAATGAACTTCATTCTAGGAATGAATATCAAAAGATATCGAGCAAATAGAAATTTCTGGTTGAACCAGAAGAAGTATATTGAAACAATCTTGAAATGTTTCAATATGCATTATAGCAAACTTGTGAAGTTGTCAATTTCTGTGAGAGGAAGGATAATTGTTGAAAAGTTCCAAGGAAACAGGAGAAAATAGAGGACATGGCATGTGTTCCCTATGCAAGTGTTGTTGGTATTCTAATGTATGTGATGGTATACACTCGAATAGACATTTCCCATGTAGTAGGTGATCTAGGTGGATATCAGTGTCCACCCACCTTTTCCGACTGGCTCAAAACAATTTTCTGTCAATTTTGGCAATTTACTATTTTTAGCAGTTTTTTAACCTCTGGGGCCATTTTGAGGGCCCAAATGAAGGGTTTTACAGATCATGGTTCTCAATGATAGTCGAAGGCATAATTTATCCCCCAAAATGAATCTCCTCGACAATACCTTTCCAATGAGCTATCACACGTCTAAAATGGAGACCGTATGCAAAAGTTACGACCACGAGAAGTTGATGTACTCACTTACCCAAACGGGGCCCACATGACTTTTTGCGCTTCATCTCCTAGGGTTAGGTTTTCAGATGTCTGGGGTTTTTTTCATTTCTATTTATTTTAAAAATTCCTTCATAGCCTCATTGTAACCATCTTCTAGTGAATGCAAGTAGCTGTCACATCTCTTCTCAGAGATAAGCTGCCACCATTCTAGCGAGTCTTTCACTCTGTATTTTTATAGTCTCTATACATTTATTTCATTAATAGAAATCATGTGTTACTGTATATTTGTGTTTATGGTTTTATCTCTGATACATTTATGTTATCTTATCGAATATCTACGACATCTCTGTGCATTTCTTTATTATATCTCCTCTCACATTTTGTGCTGAAAATAATCTGGATCAGTGGGAGTGTTGAGTAGATACATGTCAACACTTGGGAAGGAGCATTGGACAGTTGTCAAGAGAGTATTCAGGTTTTTGTGTGGCACAAAAAAATATTCTATATGATATCAAGGAAAACCTGGAGGTGACAGTTAATTAAATGTACATGGTATTGTCAATGCCAACTGGGCTGGAGATCTAGATCGATGAAGATCGACTAGTGGATATATCTTCAAGTTAATCGGTGGAGTAATCAATTGAATGAGTAAGATATAGGTGGTCTTAGCCTTTTCAACAACAAAATTTGAATACATGGTAGCCACTCATGGGAGAAAAGAAGAAGTACGAGTACAAAGGCTATGTTCGGGAATCAAGTTTGAGCAGAGAGATATGAAGATAAGTTGCGATAGTAAAAGAACAATATTTCTGGAAAAAAACCTAGCTTATCATTCTAAGACTAAGGATATTGATGTACAATACCTTTTCATGGGATACATGGTGGAAAGAAAAAAGGTGTTGATGGAGAAAGTAGACACGTTGGAAAATATAGCATACTATTTGACCAAGTCTATGATTGTTGTGAAGTTCTCTTGGTGCAGAGAGGAAATGGAAATTTCCTCCCTAGGTCTATGAATAAGAGTTCAAAAATATCCCTCTTTTAGGAAAGAAAAAAACAAGTGGGATAATGTTGGTTTTTTATATTCTTTGCAGAGAAATTCTAGTCAACATGGATCTCCTGACAGTCGAAGTTGAAGGAATCAAAAACAATACGAAGGTAGAGGTGGTTCGAATAGGTAAAGTCAAAGTTGAAGATATCGACAACAAATCGAAGGTCGAGTTGGTTCGACCGGGTAAATTCGAAGTCGAAGAAATCGACATCAAGTCGAAGGTCAAGGTGGTTCGATCGAGTAATGTTAAATTCGAATACATTAACTGTAATTCAAAGAGGTCAACCAAAAATAGGACAACAGGAAGGCGCCTGGAAACCGAATGAAGACTGAATGAAGGCTGACTAGTAATCTGACTTAGTAGTTGACTATAACAAAATCCCAATATTCATGGGGTTGTAGCCATGATATATGTGAATCTGTAACCTTGTTTGGTCACATTTTATTTAGGGTTTTTCCTACTGTAAAGCCTATAAATAATGTGTGTTGTAATTCTATAAAGGATAATCACTAATCAATAATAGTAAAGGTTGTTGATCATGTAGATGTAAGTTGAATTGGATGCAGGGTTGTTCTTTTGTAAAGAAATAAGGTATGATGTTGATTATTTCCTAGGTGTAGACCAAGGTTAGGCATCTAACATTTTATTTTGAATGACTAAGACAAAAATAGAGAAGAACACTCAAAGAATGTTGGTTTTATCATTTGGGTTTCTAGGGTAAAATATTTGTGTACTTTGTGTCTGCTTTTTCATTTGTTGTCTTGATTAAATATTTCTTCCTCTCTTTTGATAGGTTTAGTGTGGAAGTGTTCTTCATTTCCTAACACTCCCAGCATGACTTGCATAGGATATCATCCAATCTCCAACATGACTTGTAGAGGTTGGTGACATTTTTCTAGTATGACTAGTAGTGACTAGACTTGTACCCCCAACATGACTTGTAGTGGTTGGTTGCTTTTCTTCAACATGAATCTCAAAGGTTGGTGATTTTACGCTAGTATGACTAGTAGTGACTAGAAGTTTTCTCCCAGCATGAATCCCAGAGGATGGTTTCTTCCCCCCAACATGACTAGTAGAGGTTGGAATCACATCTCCAACATGACTAGAAAATTTTGGTGACAAGACTCCAACATGACTCATAGAGGTTGGTGACTCAACGCCAATATGACAAGTGGTGATTGGAATTTTACTTCCATCATGAATTGAAGAGGTTGGTTTATTTCCCCCAACATGACTCACATATGCTATTGAAAGGTCCCCAACATGACTATCAAAGGTTGGTGAACTCGTTTTCTTACTCTTCCTCTTCCTCTTCCTTTTAGAATTCTAGTTACTAGTATCTAGACTTTCACTAGAAGAGGGAGAAGGATACAGAGTATATTTCACGGATGCAGAAGGTAAAGGATCAACATTCATATGATTCCCATGACATAAATTTCTTATCTGAGAAACATAAAGAGAATTTAGAGCATTCGAAGTGGTCCACAACCAAACCGGTAGTCCTACATTCAACCCAAGAATGTTCAAAGTGGCCATCAAGGGGGCACCAATGTTTCCAAAGAATGAAAAATCATAAGAATCCCCTTGGGCATGGGTCCCTTGGTTGGTATCCTCAAGAAATTTGGCAAAATCGTTCTTATGTACAAGTTTTTCCCTTGTGGGATTTTTTCATGTCCATAAAAGTCTCACACATCGAATTTAATAAGACAATGGTATAAAAACCCACACCTTATAGGAGGCAGCTCCACACTTTCAAGATAAAGAAAAGATTTCCTTCTTGACTAGTGGAGTGGTTGGTAGACGACCTTGAATCAATGATCCAAAAGAGGTGATATGGCACAACCCAAGGCCAACAATACAAAGAATCACTCCGATAAAAATTCCTAAGATAAACATCGCAAGAACACAAATTTTCCAAATCTTCATCCTAGGAGGACAAAGTCTTGAGTCCAAAGCAATGAAAAATTGGAAAGGAACATTCTGGATGGAGTCACAGGTTGATTAAGTTTCATGGACCAACGAACGAAGGAGTGAGAATCAGTTCTCCTGACCTCCATTATCCATCCTTATCTACTGCAAGTACCCATGCTTCGCGGAGTTTTCTCCATCCGTACTGAAAGGTATGATGCAAAATCTACCCTAGGTACCATGAAAAAACCCTGTAGTCACCTCTAATATCCCTAGGAAAATAAACTAAGGTCACCAAATTTCATTCAACATCTAGGGGGTACAATCTATAGTCAAGATCAAATGTACGAGCAAGGTAATAGAGCCCAAAACTCTTCCAAAAGACTGATTCCATACGGGTCAATATCACTTCAGCGAAAAACCCAATATACAATATCTCCACTATGCTCAATTAAGATTTAGAGGGGATATCTCCTCGACACTCCTTTACGTGACCTTGTGTTTGAATCCTATGTTAGAGGAGCTTCTCAATTATACTTATACGACAATTGGATTTGACTCTCCCTATATTAGACTCCTATGATTTTTCAATGGCCTTGGAGAGTTATCTCTCCAATCCTAATCCAAGTCCCTTAACCTAAAATTTTTTGTAAACACTATAAACAATGTATAGTACATTTAAAGTTTAGCATTCATTTTAGTAGTTATTCTTTACTCAAAGAATATGGAAGTGCAATTATGTTGTTTGAGAATCTTGCAACATTGATTCTTATAAGAACATTGGAAAATAAAACTTTACAATAATTCTTCAATTGAGAAGACTTTCAGAAAATAAAATGCATGAACAATCCTTCAAACCTTGAAATGAAAAAATTTCCTATGCTAGTATATTTTTCTTTTTCAAATAACAATGCAAATAATGCAAAGAAAAAAAGATACCTAACTAGCAAAAAACTAGTGTTTTTTCATTTTATTTTTTCTTTATACCAAAGAAAGCAACATTCCTAAAGACCTGAGTGCTAGTAAGAAAATTATTTTCTTGAAACATTCAAGGACAAGGGAACCAAAGAAGAATGACCAACAAACAAGTAGTTTGTATTTTTTGTTACTAATATAAATGAAATGCAAATGAGATGTGATTTTCCTTTTTATTTTATGAACAAAGGGAAGGAGGTAAAGAGGAAGAAATGAAATAGTCAAGAATCATTGAAACACAACATTCAAACTGGAAACTAAGCCCAACCAAACATGACTAACCTTTTGACCCACATAAAGAAACTGATAACCAAAAGACTAAACTAACCAAAAACAAGATATTTTATATGATTTCAAAGTTTTCATAGACTTAACATAGCAGTCAAAAGAAAAATCAAACCCAATAGGATCATATTGTACTAAAGAACCAAACTAGATCCTCCAAAACTGAGAGAAGGATCAAAAATCAAGTTTCTTACACATATATGTGACTGTGTACACTAGGACTACTGGACATTCGTGGGTCATACAAGGGAAAATCATGGATATCCGCAACTCATAAAGGGACAAAGCAAGGATGGATCAGTAAAAAATGAGAAATAAAAAATTGAATCCAGAAGGAGGCTTCCAGAAACTTAGAAAAAGTTTCTAGATGGAAGATGGTTTCAAAGGAAATCCAGGAAAACAAGAAAAGTTATAGAAATCAAAGACTACACAAGACACTCTAAGACCAACCCAAGCTATGATAAAAGACTCCCTAGTATGGTCACCAATTATGTTATGATATTTCTCCCCTATGACCTTGGGTCATGTCATAGCAGAGAGAGACCATATGTAAAATATAGAACCTACCTTCACACAAAAAATTGCTATAATAAAATAACTACTTTGAGGAGAAAAGGAGATAAGGAGAAAAGGATAGGCCACACACCTTGTATCCTACGTCTAATGTCAATCCTCAGTCTTCACCTTTGATTTATCCCTCATCTCCATTGATATCAGCCTGCAAAAGGAGACTAAGTCTATGTTGCAACAAACTAGTTACGAATTCAAATTACATATATAATGTGAAAACATTAAAGTATATGAAGTAAACTAACATATATAAATATATTGTATCAATTTACAAATATATGGAGGAAAATATAACTATTTTATTGAAAAAAATATAAGTGGGTAGTTACAACCTGACCCTAACCACCAGAAGCCAACCACCTGGGTTCCTCCTTTGGTCCTTCAAGTATAAACTCAACAATATGGCCCTTCCTCGGATGACCCAAAACTGATAGGAATGCACCCTATGGTCATATAAGAGAGAAGAAGGAATACTATAAACCAAATTCCAGATCACAGGGATGTTACTCAAAGGATCAAGGAAAATAGGGAAGCTTTCAAATTCATCAGTATAATATTGCACCTAGGTTTCCCCCCTCAACCATACCCTCATAGGTGTTTTTATACTATCCTCAAGAGAAAGAAGTGGTTTAATTTCATTGTCTACGAGCCAAGGTAATTTTGGGAATGAGTGCAACCAAAAACCCCACCTAAAAATGTGGAATATCATTATTTTTTCATATTTTTTAGGGCATCCACTAGTTCCAAACTAGAAAGGTGTAGCCATATGTGTTTTTCACATGGGTGACTCGCAGATGGAAAAAAAATGTTGGTTTTTAGGTGATTTTAATGAAGGAGGATGGGATTTAAGTTTGCAAGCTAGGGAAAAGGACTAAGCCATCTCACAAATGAAATCGATGTTGCAATTTATGGTATGACATGGAGGTCATGCTCATTCACTCCCTTTATCACCCTAGAACATATATATTCTCTCTAAATAAAGAGGTGGAATTGGATTCATTAACATTACACTGAAATCTAAGATAGTGTTTAATAGCCTTATATGCCTCACTTATCACTATCATAAGCTTACCCATAATAGATTTTATTTTCCAACGGAATCCAAGCTTTGATAGTATTTGTTGGAGAAGGAAATTTTGGGGTTGAGCATAGTAAATGAGGCTAAGAGATAAGGAATGGACCAAAGGAAGTAGTATGTGCTAGTAAAGAAGGAAAGTTAGCATGATAAAAGGAAAAGGAAGATGTGCGCCAAGAAATAAGGAAGATCAGAGCAGAGTCAAAGAAAGGAATGGTTGGATCAAAGACCAACTGTGCGGAAGACAATTAGAAAGTGGAAAAGTTGATCCCACTTGAAATTAGGGTTTTGAGTCATGATGTAAGGGTATTTACCCATTTTGAAATATAAATAGAGGATGTTTGAGGTAGTTATAGGTTTCGTGTCATGGTTTCAATCAATTATCATGTGTGAATATCTTGTTTTTGACGAACCCTTTTGACTCTTGAGAGTGTTGAGTCAGAGTACTTGTTTTGTGGAGAGTTGTGGAGATCATATGGAATTAGTATTCAGATGTATCTGAGGCTCAAGTCGGAATCTGTGGAGATTGGTTTGACACTGGTCAACCTCATGCACCATTAAATAACCCATGATGTAATGTGTGTCGTGTAGGACCTTTTTGATGAAGAATAATAATGAGAAACAAAAGATCTTTGTGGATGTAGCACAAGGGGGGTGAACCGTGGTAAAATCATGTGTTGTGATGTGTTGAATGATGTTTTTGATTTTTTTTCAATTATGAATGAATGATGAATGGCTATAATAATATTTTGTAGCACACAATACTGATAATGCACAATGAAATAAATTTTAGATCTAGATTAATGGTATAATGTAGTATATAATATGATGCATGTGAGAGTAGAAGAAGCAGAACATCCCCAATCCATTCCATGACTGAAGATATATGTGTCCTACAGTCAGCCATAAGCCATCTCGGGTGATACTTTTGTGTGCACTCTTTGCGCAGTGTAGCCTTCTGGTTTACCAGAAGGGCCAATCATTTCTAGGGTTTTGTTGGAGAAGTAAGATAGAACTTGGTTCAATCCATACATCCAAAAAATGGTTTTTTTTCTGGATGGAACTCATAAGAACAACCTGGAAGGGATATGGTGAAGAACATTCAAGAATATGCAGGGGTAAAAAGGGATGTTCAAGCCATGGAACCCTACAAATAAAGAGATTGAAAAATGGTTGGCGGCAAAGAAGCTGGAGTTCACGTAGAAAGATAATAGAAGATCCAGGTATAAACCACATCAATATTTGGAGGGGTATGTGTTTACTAATTTACATGAGGTATATTTCTGTTATTTTCAAGAGTTATTACAGTAGTGGATATTGAGGTTGAAGGATACTCATCTGACTAATCGGATAATGCCAATAAAGTGGATTGTTGATAACATCATGTGGTTGGAAAGGGTTAACAACAAATTCATGCGCAAAGTAGATTTTTGGTTAGACACTATCAATGTAGGGTTTATCACTGAATTTTCATTTGATACAACAAAGTCATATACTGTTGCAGAGCAGGACTTCTTGAAGATACCAAGAGGGAGGTACATTAGGTCTCTTTACACGTCAATTAAGATATGATTTCATGATAAAGGTGTGATGACCATGGAATGAGACAACTAAATCACTTTGTGCACATGGGGAAGCTGGGGGAAGAGCTAAGGAATATATGAGATATGGAGAGGGCTCTGGACTGATGCGATAAGGAGGAAGAAATGGACCCCATAAGAATAGGTGAGGAATAGACCAAGGAAATAATAAGGAAACAAGGATTGATGCACAACGGACGACCCTACCAATACAAGATAAATAGTAAGAAGAAGGAAGTAGTCAAGCAAGAGGGCTTGAATATTGATGAGGGAGAGGTAGAAGATCTCCATGGAATAGGGAAGATTGAGGAAATAATGCACACCACATATGAGAGGAAAAATAAATTTCATGGGTCTGATGCAGAAGAAGGATCTCCATTCCAGATCTGAATTAGTGTGGAACCCACAACTCCATGTGTGAATAAGACATCTGAAGAAGAAAAAATGGTTAACAATCAAGTGATTAGTGGTAGAAGGATTTTTACAGGACGTCGGTTGATTCAAGATATTTTCATCGAAGTGACTTATAAATAATTGTATTAAATGAGCATAAATTAAAGTGCACCATAAAGAAGGAACATATGAATATTGAAGAGACATAAGCATCAAATCTAAACAAAAAAAATTGATAAAAGATTTTGTCCTTGTTGGACTACTTCTTCGGGTCCTCCTCTCAAATGGGTAGGCCTTTTTATTCACTCAACAAAATAATTTGGCAAAATACATACGTATACCTCATTCTGGAATTAAGCTACTGAAGCTTTGCTCATATTAGAAAACATACAACACCATTGAATTTATGGTGTCAAATTACCCAAAAATGACCGTCTCCATGCCTCAATCTGACTCTGGAACTTCCAGGCCCTTCAGAAATATCATCTCGGTTTTCATGCATGCTCCATGCAATTAATTCACTGTACCCTATCTCGAAAATCATTCCTAGTCGTACCGTCGAATGCCTTGGCCTACCTCCCGTGCACTAGCAGATTTTAAAATTTTAAATAAATCAGTGGCATATTTTACCAAGTCACATCCCAACCTAAATGATTGGGCAGACATGGCAAAGGTAGAGTGGATTGGGGAGATCCCTGGTTCGAGCCTGCAGACTCCCATTTTGGTATTTCATTACACTGTTGTGTTTGATATATGGTGCCTTTGTTTGGTGGTTCACTATACTTGGTGGAGCCTTAGTGGATATGGTTATGTTGGCAGTTATGGTTTCCATCTAACTATATCTAGCGAAGATTCTACCAACTTTGGCAAATTGGGGGTTGGTGCCAACCAACCCCTCCATTCCTTTTTTTTGCATTTTTTGGTTGTTGGGTGTCCTTGTGCATTTGCACGATGCCATGTGGAAGACCATGATTGGGCCACATGGAAGCCATTTATTTGACCATGTCATCCTCTTTCATAGTCATCCTACCACATCATCCTACCACATCTCGTACGGTCTGCCACATGGTTTTACGGACTTCCACGTGGCACTTCCTCATTGGTCCATGGATTGACCCAAAAATTTCGAAAAGGAGTGACACGTGGTAGACTCTAGTGATGCCACATCATCGTATTGACTTCATGCTGACATAAGCATGACATGTGTTGCCCTCTGTGTGTGCCATGTACACTATACATAAATTGAAATCATTTGTACTGATGTTGATGTTAGCAGTACGGATGTTGACTCATCCCTGTTGAATGGACTAGTTTGACCAAAAATTTGACTGTGAATACATTTCGATCTATAACTCCATTTGATGAGTCATTTACACCATTGGAAATATTGTGAAGCTCTCTTCACAATGATTCCAATTTAATTGAGTTTTGAGGAGTTTGAATTTTTTCCTTTTCTCTTTCTGTTGAGGCCATTTTGAGCTTCTTGAGTTGCTTCTGCAAATTATGAGTTTTTCTTAGTCTTCTCTAGATCCATTTTGGATCATGGGTCCAGTGGAAACTCAAGCATAAGTGTAATTTAAGAAAGTAGCAGTGAAGTATATACACGACACAGAAGTGGTAGTACAACACACTTCACAATGGAAGGACAATATCCAACTAATAGGTTACAAGAGTTCTGAGGAGACGGGTCAGATGATCGAGAGAAGATTTTGTTTTTGTCTATGAGAATGTATGGGTAGTTAAGCATATTACATACGAAGATACAAAGGTTGTGTAGTTGTAAATCGTATTCAGATACCATGAATTAGACCGGTACATGGGTCTCTCAACAAATTATCCAATGGGAACTCCTACAACTTTACCAGAGGTGAAGAGGCAATTAATCAATGAATTTCAAAAAACAAGTTTAGAAGATGAGTTCATGAATGCAATGATAGAGATTAAGAAAAAACTAGGAGAATCAGTCTATGAGGTGGATCAGAAGTTCAAAATACTAAAAGGTTAGTTGAAGTACCCTATTACTGATATGCAACATTGACATTTATTTGTTAACTCTTTATTGGCACATTTGAAGTATCCTTTGAGGAAAAAAAACTTCCAAGCCTAGGTTGAGGCCTTGCAAGAAGCGTTGCAGTTAGAGGAAAAACAATATAATCATATAGATCCAGCTATGGAAGAGATGAGAGCAGATATAAAGAACTTAACATTTCAGTTAAATCAAAATAAAGGTAAGGAGAAAAGAGAAGATGTTTGGTGTACACTATGCAAGATAGAAAGTCATCATAAGAATGGGTGTCATTTATTTGTGCAGTATATAGGAGTAGGTATATGAAATCCGTTATCTTTAGGAGGACCATGGTGTGATATATGCATGACACATGGGAATGATCCCTATCATTGTCCCATGATGAAGAAGTATTAGACAATACCAAAGAGTACATTTTGTAATTTTTTCAAGTCAGTTGGACACGAAGAAAAGGACTACAGAACCTTGTAGATAATAAAGGATAGGACATCATATGCATATAGGATGAAAGTTGAGTTAATGACATAACAACCTACCCCAAATCCGCAGTATAACAATGCACAACAACCACAATATAATACTATGCAATATTTTCAAGAACAACTGCAGTATACTAATGCACAATAATTTGGAGCACCACCATAGCATAACAATGCACAACAGTGTGCAGCACCACCATAGTAAAATAATGCGCAACCATAGTATAATCAGGGACCTCAATATAATACACCACACAAAGATAACGAGGGTAACAAAGGAGGCTATAGAGGATGTGGTCGCAGAGGAAGAGGATTTGGAGAAGATCAAGGACCAATAGTTTTTCACAACTGTCAGAAACTTGGACACTATGAAAAATATTGTCCACAACCACCTGCAACATGTATGTATTGTCACAGAATAGACGTTGAGAAATAATATTTTCTGACACTTCTAGTAAAGATATAGGACAAGAGGAACCAAAATAATCAGAATGTCCTATGGATTGTTGTAGAAAACAAAGAAGAGGATGGGAAGAAGATCAACATAGTTACTAGAGGTGGAGAAAATATAGGAGAAGATGTAGCAAAGAAGGATCAGGATCAGTACGAGTGGGCGAGGAAGAATACAATGCCTAAATAGAATTTTGATGAGTGCAAAGAGAAAGAGATAATCAAAGAGGATAAACACGAGATCCTAAAAGAAAATATTTTGTCTACTTTAGGAACAAGTCCAGTAGATGAGGTACCATTGTATGGCATGCCTCCCTTATTTGATCAGATCAACAAAGAACAACCTTCAAAACAAGTATGTAACTTAAGAAACTTTTTGGGGTCTTGTGTGAAGTTGAATGAAAACAATTCTTTACAGATATTACAATGTTTGTTAGAGAAGTGTAATTCTAGGGAAGAAGGGGTAAATATAGTGAATCAAGTTTCATAAGAAGGGAAGAACAAGCATGGAATTCATGTTGAATGCAAACATCAGAGATTTCAATATGGGAGATATCATACTAGACTTAGGGTCTGAAGTCAATGTTCTTCCAAAGAAGACATGGGAAGATATGGGAGAACCAACATTGGGGTATTCACCTATCTAGTTAAAGTTAGCAAATCAACATAGAGTGGTTCCAATTGGTATATTGAAGGGGATAATAGTATATATAGATGGTGTGTGCTCCATGGCATACTTTGAAGTTACTAACATAATATATAATACTTCTCCATATCCATCATTGTTAGGTCTGGATTGAGATTTTGATAACCAAACTATTATTAATTTGAAGACTAGAACGATGATATTTGAATCGGGGGTGTACAGATTTATTGTACCATTGGATCCCTCAGAAGGAGGAAGTTATGTGGAACCTATGAAAGACAATTTTATTATAGAAGATTTGAATCAGTTGTACAAAAATACTACGCACGAAGAGGATTACATCAACCCAACTGCAGAAGAAATGTTCATTTGGAGGAGTATTATTTCTTGTTCTTCGAACTCTAACACGGGACTCGAAAAATGGAAACAACTATTACATGAATTTTCCACCATAATATGTGCCAGAGTGACACACATGACAAGATGAATTGGTTCATAGGCAAGAGAGCCTCCTACTTTTTATGGTCTAAATTACTTATAAGAATTTTTAATGAAGTTTGAATCAGAAGTAGTAGAAAATGAAATATTACCAATATTAGGCGTTTCTTTGAAAGACACACCTGCATGATGGTGGGGTACACATAAGGAGAATATTAATAACCAGTTTCAGTGCAAGAGGTTACTGCACATTAGATTTGGCACGAACCAAGAGAACAAATTTCTGGAGAAATATGATGGATTTGGAAAACCCATAGAACATGTATATAGGTTCATGATTTAGTGGAGATTAGTACCACTAGAAGAATGGCCACATCACTTTATTCACACATTATAAGAAATTCCAAAGAACTGGTACACATAACATGAACAGTGCAGGGAAACTGTCAATTGGGAAGAAATGCAACATAATTTTGTGGTTACATTTTTCTTTGAGCCTTTGAGTCCAGAGATAGAGATAGTGCTAAAAGTGGTAAAAGAAAATATATTTGAGGAACCAAAATGTTAAATAGTCCCAACATATCAGAATAAGAAGAAAGAAATAGTTCAACAGTTGCTATAGTGTTATCATGTCGCAGAAGAAGAAGATCCAACAGAAGAAAAACCACGCAATACATAGATACAAAAAGTTGAAGGAGAAAGGGAATTAGAAAGTCCAAAGAGAGATTCATAAGATAATGCATCCCTATTGAAGAGTAAGAAGGTAAACATTGGATCTGTAGAAAACCAAAAATATTCCAATCATTGGAGATTATTGGGATAACCAGACATTAGAAAGAATTAGAGAGTTATTGCGCGAATACAATGACTTGTTTCCTACGATGTTTTCATAGATGAAAGGTTTAGCAGGAGAACTAGGAGAGATGAAGATCCCTTTAATATCAGATGCTATACCTATAAGACAAAGACCTTAGAGGTTATAAGTAGAAGGTGAAGGAAGAAATTGACAAGATGTTAGAGGTTGGTGTCATAGAACATGTATAAGAATCAGAATAGATCAGTCCTATGGTGGTGCAAGAAAAGAAGCAAGGAGGGATCAATATTTGTGTATATTTGAGAAAATTCAATGATGCTTTCCTACATGATCATTTTCCTACCCCATTTATAGATGAAGTGTTGGAGAATGTAGGAGGTTGAGAATATTATTTATTTACATATGGGTTTTCAGGATATCAACAGATCATGATAACACCATAAGATAGACATAATACAACATTCATTATATAATGGGGATCATTCAAGTATACAATAATGCCTTTTGGGTTGAAGAATGCATCTGCAATTGTTTCAAGGGTAGTAGTGGATACCTTTAAGGACTTTATTCATAATTTTTTGGAATTTTACTTGGATGATTGGATAGTGTTTAGTTTACTGAAGGATCATATGGAAGTATTAAGATTGATGTTAGACAGATGTAGACATTGTCTGATTTCATTGAATCTTAATAAATTTATTTTCAGCACACCTTTTGGTATTTTTTAGGGCATGTGGTGTGTAAACAAGGTCTGTTGGTTGATCCTGCTAAAATTGATGTCATAGTTAACTTACCACCACCAAAGTCAGTGTGTCAGTTGAAGAGTACACTTGGTCATACAGGATATTACAGGAAGTTCATAAGGGGATATGAAAACATTACTGCGTCAGTGGAGAAGTTGTTGAAGAAGGACACTAAGTATTAGTGGATTGAAAAGTTCCAATAGAGCTTGGGTATTTTGAAAGAGAAAATGGTAACTGCGCCAATTTTAGTATTTCCAGACTAGGAAAACTAATTTCGCGTGCATGTTGATGCATCTGCAATAGAGCTTGGAGTAGTATTGACACAACTAGGAGAAGATGATATAGATCACCCAATTTCGTTTTCAAGAAAAAAATTATCAGATTCAGAACAAAACTACAATACTACAAAAAGACAAGGATTGGCTATGGTGTATGCTTTGAATAAATTTAGACATTATTTGTTAGGGAAACATTTCAAGATGTTTAAAAATCATCATGCTCTTAAATATTTAGTCAATAAGCCACTGTTGGGGGGAAGAATATGTAGATGGATACTTTTGTTCCAAGAATTTTATTTTGAAGTTGTGGTGAAGCCTGGAATATTGAATGCAGGACCATATCATTTTTCTAGGATAACTAATGGAGAAGAACCAAGTAACTTGGAGGAAAAAATCCCAGATGCACAATTTGTTTTAGTACAGATAGTTAATGAGTATTTTGTGGGCTTTATTGAGTTCTTGAGTACAGGATATGCACCAAATAAATTTAATACTGCACAAAAGAAAAATATGGTGGTCAGATTTGTAGACAACTAATTGATTGCAAGTCACTTGTACAAACTTGGTGCACACAAAATTTTGAGGAGATGCGTTATGGAGCATGAAAGGCCTATCATTTTAGTAGAAGCATGTGAAGGGATTCATGGAGGACACTATGCAGGAAAAGATACTGCAAAAAAGGTATTGCGTGCAGCAATATGATGGCCAACAATTCACAAGGATTCAAAGGAGTACGGTCAGAATTGTGATGTTTGTCAAAGACATAGAAATCCATCCAGGAGGGATGAGATGCCATTGTGACCTCAAGTAACTTTACAAGTGTTTGAAAAGTGGGAAGTATACTTTGTAGGTCAAATTAATCCACCAAAAATAATATCAGTAGCTAGATATATTATTACATCGACAAAATACTTGACTAGATGGGTTTAGGCAACAACAATGAAGGATTGCAACACAGAAACTACAATGTGCTTTTTTTTTGAAAATGTAGTGACAAGGTTTGGATGTACAAGAATATTGATGGGTTATTAGGGGACTCACTTTTTCAACAGTACAATCCAGGAAATAATAGAAGAATTTGAGATACATTATCCAAAGAGCCCTCCTTATCATCCTCGGGTGAATAAAATAGTAAAAGCATTTAACAAGACAATGGAGAATGCCTTGACCAAGATTTGTAATGTAAAAAAAGATGACTAGGATTTGAAGGTACCATAAATTTTATGGGATTATAGGACTACATGTAAGAAGCTAATAGGGAAAACACCATTTAGGTTGGTGTATGGACAAGAAGCGGTAGTTCCCTTGGATTATTTGATACCAAGTCTGCGCATTGCAGCAATTACAGATATGACATAAAGAGGCACAAAAGAGGAAATATTAGCTCTAATATCACTATGTAAATTCCCTAGGTTGAGGAGGCGAATCACAAAGGTAACCACAAAAGCCCTTTAGAACTAAAAATAGCCTTTCAATTCTGAGAGGGATCTCTCTTCTCACTTTGTCTCTAAAGATCAATTTACTTTGAGAATCATTAGCTAGTTTTTTTGAATAGGTGAAGGGATTTTAAAGATTTGTTGGCAAGAAGGAAAGGAACCTATTTGGGCAATGGAGTCAACTCTTTGAAATAAAATGAAAATTGTTTCTAGTAGGTAGAACTCTCAAGGAAGAAAAGGCTAGGTAGGAAATGATCTTTCAGTTTCTTAAATTGATATTATATAACATAAGAAAGAGGAAAACATATAACAACATTCAGATCACCATTAAGATTAATTCTTATGAGTTAAGAAACAATAGACAATGTTTGAATTGTTAGAATCTAAAGCATCTTTTAAGATTAATTTTAGAACATTTAATTTCCAATTCAAACATATGAGTTTCAACAGAGGAAAGATAAAAAGACAAGAAGAACATACATATAGGAAAATAGACTTCATATGATTACCACTAGAATCTTTGGTATGAAAAATCTCTAGACATATGCACTAGCATTTCATTCAAATTCAAAATTTGTACAATGATCAATACAATGTGTCCTTTGTGCTTCTGCCAACCCCGAGCACCTTAAAAATGCTCAAATATATAGATAAACTAACTTACTAGGATAGAAAACTTGAACTCCCCTGCTATCCTATGATTTTGGATTTGATTACGTAAAAAAGAAGACAAATTCTATACTGCTTGCTAAGAATAGCAAATTCATTTTGACCACATTTATGCCTAATAAAATCCTTTGAAAAAAAAAATTCTCCAACACATTTTCGACTTTAAGGATGTATGAGTCATCTTGGATAGCTGGAGAAATATCTTGGAGGGATCTGAGTGCTGACAAGGATCCAATTTATCTTTTTGTAGAGAACTGGTGTGATGTGTTGTGTAAATGCATCCTTCAGCATTTGCGTAGTGAGCTTTGCACAATAGCTAATTTTTTCTTCAAAACTCATCCAAGTGGTGGCTACAACATCTATGGAGGATAATCATGATTTCTATGCTAACCACCAGTCATATCCCAATGTTCATTATCCTTAAATATTATTGCATCATTTGCGTAGCACAAGGTTGCTACGCAAACTCTGTACAATGCAATTTTTAGCAAAATTCAAAACTAGTTTTTTTTGGAATGTTTCCTCAAAAAAAAAAAATGGTGCAAGAATGAACCTAAATCTCAACCACCTTTGCAAGTAACTCTAACTTCCCTCTATATTCATCCTCAAATTTAATTCTCATCTTGAGGGACCTGTTTTCCTTTCTTAATGACAGATTTTGCCTCTTCAAATTGCCCACTTTTCTAAACAACAATGCATTCCTTCTCAGTTTTGACTGAGCATTTGTGAGTGCCTCACAAGAATTTATGATGGATGGACCACACTCCTTAAAATGTCTCTGAAACTCTATTTCTGATACTCTTTTATCTTTCTAAGTTGGATAATTAGGTCTTGGGCCTTTCTCAATTGCTTGTTGAGTGATTTTACATTTTTCTAACCTTCTCGGGGTGAAGTGTGAGTCTTTTCAACATGTTGGCCCTTTTTAGGTATTAACTTTGTAGGATTATGGTCTAGACTTATCCTTTTAGCTGAGGATATTGTCATTGGAGATGTAGGTTTAGTTATATATACAACTTTAGGACTTTGTTTGACCTCTTTTCCTTTTAAAATTTATGGAACCTTTGGAACTGATTTCCTCCTTAGACCTAATGCATCTTTTGTTGTTTGCATGTTAGGTGTTTTTTCATCCAATTTCCTCTCCATATCCCTATTCTCATGAAAATACTGAGCTATGGCATGCTTGGCTTCTTTAAGTTGATATTGCAATTCTTTGATAATTTGGTCTTTATCCTCTGGCTGCACCTGATCTTCATCCATTTCTTGAGTTGAGTCTGCAACAGGTTGTGTATGCAAAGTAGGTACATTTAATCTTTTGGAAGCTGACCTTGTGGTTGGGCTGCTCACTCTAGGTATTTTGTCCACCTCATAAACAAATTGTATCCTCCTACTCTTTTTCTTAGTTGGTTGGATTGGTGGTGATTCGTCAATCTCCTTTCCCTTCCCTTTTTCCTGTTCTGCAAAACCTTTCTCTTTTCCACTTGACTTTTTAGAAACAACTTTTTCTGCAGGTGAGGGGATGTCTCCTTTGGGATCAAAAACGATGTTTTTTGAGGCCAAGAAGGAGTCCCATTCTCTATTCACCTTCCTAAGTTCTTCGACCACTAACAAGTTTACCAAGGATAAATGAAACAAACTACTCTTTAGTTGATCATCCCTATCTTGTACTTTGTTTGCCATTTTTCCTGGGATTTTGTATAGGTAAAAAGGTAGGTTTAAAGGGTTCTTTCCAATGAAATGCATCATAATCCTTATTTGATACTGATATACCCTATCAAATATTCCCTCACAAGTGAAATACCTTTGAACCACCATTAACAACTTCTCATAATGCTCAAGTATGCATTCTCTTGGGATGGTGGCACCAAATTTATGTTTCTTGTACTTAGGTTTGAGAAAATTAGGGTATAAAATTGGATCAAGGGGCATACCTTTAAACCATGTTTCTCCTTAAATTGGAATCTCAATTACAACAACCACTGTGTCTTCTGACACTTAGAAGGTGAAGTCAACAATACTTGACTGAACTTTATTGAAGTTGAGGGAGAATTCCTTTGTTACATGTGCATTGTAACCCTGGATCTTCTCACAAAACCTTATGTATCCAACCTACTCAGATGAAACCCTAAACTCTAGATCATAATTCACCAGATCTAATATTTGTGTCTCACACCTCAACACACTACCTCCTTTGTGATATTTGTTCTTCTCATGATTGGCCATGTTGTGGATGCAAGAATAAAAAATGGATTGATAAAGATGAGAAGGATCAAAGGCTGAAATATGTTAGTAAAATTTTCCCAGTGAGAAACAAGGCCAGGGTTTACTCCATTATCAAAGGGTTCAACATAGGACATGACTAATTTTCGATGTTAGGTTTGTAGGTGTAGGGTGTTTAGTAGACATTATTCTTTACCTTTCAATACTTGCGCAACGAAAACAAAGGACGCGTAGCATGAGCAAAGGATGCATAGCGCATTGTCAAGTATTTTCGTAGCGGATAGATAGGTTTTGCATAGCGAGTGGAGTAATTCAATTTTGATGTGGAGAAGAGGTTTTATCGTTGGAGGAGGATGTTGTGTAGTGATAAATAGGTGATAAAAGACAAAAGTAAGCTGAGAAAAATAGATTTTGAAGGAGATAGGTCCATTTGGGATGACAAGACACTTTGGGTAGTGCCTACGTACTTGTGCATCATCCTTTCACAGTGTGTGAATTTTTTTGCAATCTAAGTACAAAAACCACTTCATAGGTAGTAAAAATTCCGTAATGATCTTTGATGACCCTCCAATACACAATATGTCATTATTCTCCATGACATCATCAAAAAATCACCTCACCTAGACCTATGACTTGACTCTTTTTCATATGCCATTTAGATTTTCTTTGAAAATGACCCAATGATCTTGACAACATTTTATGAGACACAACTCTTTAAAGCCACTCACACATACTCAATGACTCAACTTGGAATGCATTGGTTTTCTCATTACCAAGGCATGACTTTGCAAAATGATGATAATGATATAACTCTACCTTGAAAATGCAGATGCTAACAAGCTCAACTCTTGGAACTGGAAGAAGATATAATCATAATTGGTTTCCATTGTAGGTACAAAAATCAAAAGATAAGGCTTGGCATGACATACATATTAAGAAGAAGAAATTAAAAGTAGGAGGTTTGGTTCTCATCTATGACAGTAAATGCTTGCAGCACCCAGGGAAGTTCAGAATGCATTGTCTAGGGACATATGAGATAAAGTATGTCACAGACAGAGGTGTTGTGCAGCTGAAGGATTTAGCAGGTAAAGAAATGCAAGGAATGGTGAATGGTAGTTGACTAAAACTATATAGTGATAGTTGACCTACCAACCCTCAATAATTACAACACATAAAGTAGAATTGTACATAATGTATATAGTGGGAAGAAAAAGAAGAAAAAGAAAAGAAACAGTAGAAAAAGAAGGAAAAGAAGAAAAAAATAGAAAAATGTGAAAAATCCAAAAAGAAGTAGTTAGAGAAATAAGTGGTAGAAAGACACTTGAGAATGCCAATGCACAATATATAACAGACTGGTGTGAAAATAAGTGAACATACTGCATGCAGGAAAACTATGACAAAAGGAAAGTCCAGTGTGCTAGAGAAATATGACAGTAGAAAAATATTGCACACCAAAAAATGAATTAGTCAGAAAAAGAAAAATTGGACACCAAAAAAATGAGGCGCGAAAGAAACATTTATCACACCAGAGGAAGCATGCCCGAGAATATTTGGATAATTTATGAAAACTCTATAGAAGCAAAAATTATGTCTGAAAATCCACATTGTGACTTCGAGCAAAAATAGAGCTAAGGAGTCAGAAGCTAAGAGAAAACGGGTGATTTAGAAGACATTCGGTGAGATTTTCTAGAAAAACCACACAGATTCAAGCAATATGACGCCTCTCAAGGTCAAAGCTCCTAGTAGGACAGTGAGGAAAACATGTAACACTGCGATGTTGTCGCATGAACCAACAATGGAAGTATAAAAACCTACGCAACCGAAGGGAGTGGCGGATGTGAATGCCATCCCTTCCTCAGTCATCAAACTAGTTAGCCCTATAGTGGTGGAGGAGTAGGAGTCACCCCCCATGACAGGACAAATGGATACTAACCCATAGAACAGAACATAAAAGAAAAACCTAATGCAACAAACCAACACGGAAACCGTCCAACCAACAAACAAAGAAGATGAGGACCAAATTGATTCTGATGATTCGAGGGTTCAATCTGGCATAGAGCTAGTGCATATAGAGAAAAAATAGGTAGAATAGATCATGGAGTAGTAGGATTTTGATGCAAACGAGGAAGAGGAAAAGAAAATAAGGTAGGAGGTAGGGCCCTCAAGGGTGCCAACAAAGGGGAAAGGAAAAAGAATAGTTGATAGGTCACTGTGCAAGCAACCACATGTAACCCTTGTGTTATCTTGCATACCATCATGAGTACAAGTTTCACCATATTTTCTAGGATGTGTATATAAACTGTGCTATGCAGACCATGATGTAAAATACAGAGACAATTTTATAGAATTTGAGCCACAAGTATACATGGAGAGAAAAGGGGTTAGTGTGTTAGGAGTACTGATACTAGAACCCAAAAAATGGATAACAGGTCTATATAACATATGAATAATGAACCTGCTAGAGATACCGCATTTTGGAAGGGGTAAGGACGTAAATGACTACATCAAACAATCATTGGAAGTAGTACATGAATGAATTTTGTGGATATATATTCCAGTCTCAATTGACGTCGAGTTAATTGCAAAAATAACAGGTCTTCCTATAGATGGTGAGAAACCTGCGTAGTATCTAGATGATAAGACCAAGGAGAAAGCCTTCACAGAGGAAATGAATAAAGCCTATGGAAAAGAGAGAGGATCCAGGGGGATCATTATAAATAGAATCTGTGAACCCATGATGAGGTTAGAGACAAATCGTATGGCATGTAAATTGATAAGGAAGTGTCGCAAAGAAGAAATGACAACAGGGGTGATAGAAGCAGCTGCGCGGTGCACAAAAGGGACTGTACTTGGATGTAGTCCATACTTGTTAAATTTATTTTTGGGTGATTGCAAAGATGCCCAAGAATTAGGCACAGAGTTCCATTATTCATGGTTACTCATAATTATTGCATTAGAGGGATGGAAACACCCCAAATACATCATATCAG
This sequence comes from Picea mariana, assembly GCA_032191745.1. Lineage (NCBI taxonomy): Eukaryota > Viridiplantae > Streptophyta > Pinopsida > Pinales > Pinaceae > Picea > Picea mariana. Next base: position 294,062 of record JASDQU010011340.1, read on the forward strand.
AGACTCGGAAAATGTCACAAAACACAATATGTAACATTGTGGCACACAATTGTCACAAAGGAAAGACAAACAAACTCCAAAGTATTTGCGACATATTTGGAAAATACATCGAAAGGTGGTCATAACTTGGAGGATCCCACCTGAGGTGGTAGAGGAATACAAGAAGATATTCAACTTCAAAGCATCAAGGAAGAATATGTGGATCCAGGAAAAAAAGATTCCAGAGAAGGAGTGGTTGTAGATGAGATACTACATCACAACATAGGAAATGCAATGGGAAATGAAATATTGGAAAGAGGATTGTAAGGTTCTAGTGGAGTCGAAAAAATATAATAAACCATCAAAAGAGGGCTCCTCACAGAAGATGAACACCCCATCAAGAAATACAAGAAAAGAAGCAGTTCACATGAAATAGACAGAGGGGAACACAACAAAAAGAACACTTAGACAAAAAAAGGCTATCCAGAAGCCTGTCACATAATAGAAGAACCACGTAGAGGCCACTAGTGGCGAGACACATAGGGAAGATAACATCCTTGTGAAGGAGGGACAAGCAGGAGGGGACATACCAAAGAAAGATACCCCAATCACAAAAGAGAAAACATAGTCAAGGTCACTCAAGAGACCTATTTTACAGTCAAGAGGAGCGTGCAAGAAAATGAAGGTGCATAAGGAGGTCCCTCGGTATACTATAATAGAAGATGATGAAAAATTAGTCACATATAGAGTATAGGAATACACCACATAAGCATATGAAGATGCAGAAAAACAACGAGAGAATATCATGCAAGAGATGAAAGAAGTCAAGCAGGTCTTGGAGCAGATACAATTCCCCAAAGCACAACAAAAATAAAATAAACAACAACAACAAATAGTGCAAGAACAGGACAATCCAATGTAGAGTGAGGAGGAGAGAGTATAAAAAACAACATTGGAAAACAAAAACTTTATCATTACGAAAGACATGCTGCAAATGGACAAAGACATGGCACAAAAATAGGTCAAGGACATGGAACATATGGAATTGATATTGGCTAAGATACCAACAAAAGCGCTATATAGGTTGCAGATGAGCATCACACAAGAAGTAAAATCAAGGATGAGAACATGTGAAAAAAACTTGGAGATATCCAAGGAAGAGAAGGAGGTGCTAGAGACAGTCCTCAAAGAAGTATAGATCGAATGCGAGGAGGAAAACCAATGTGCAACTAAACTGGATCAAAGACTTGAGAAAGTCTTCCAAACGATCCCAAACAATGCACCAGCAAGAGAAATTAGCGCAGAAGAAAATATTAATAGGATAGCGCAAACGATGGAGGGGTATAAACAAGATATAGTATATTTGGTTGGGAAGATGACACCAACTAATCCTCTGGAAGTTCGATCAAATAGGAAGCAGCAGGAAAAAGAACAGATAGACATAATTGTGTTGAAAGTAAAATAAATAGCAGATCTCTATGAAAGAACCCCGCAGATATGGACGAACATGAAAGAAGATGAATGGATCCAACAGTTAGATCAGAGGGAATAAAAGATGAATGTTGTGGTCCAGTATTTGAAGTAGAGACAAAAAATGATGAGTATTTCAGATAGGATAAAAAGTGCGTAGTAGATGAAAAATCTGCAAGAAGATCTGAAGACAATCCAAGGGGAAAGATAAACAAGACAGGATCAACTCGAGCCCTTGCAGAAGAAATAAAAGAATATGATATCATAATTCGAGATAGAGAAAGGAAGACTGGAACATGCACACTCAAAGAGAATAAAAGTGTTGGAGGAGCACATAACAATGTAGGTGGTGGAGACCCTGACAGAAAAGAGTGCACATGCCAAGACCTAAGTAGATGTACTCACAAATAAGTTACATGCATTGCATAAATCTAAACAGGAGGCACACATTGTCTGAGTGTATTGGGACTGTAAGTTTTAAACCCGTGAAGTAAATAAATTCATATATATTCTTAAGAAAAACATAAATAAATCAATGGCTCATACACATAGTACATAGAGATTTATATCGGAAACCCTTAACCGGGAGAAAACCTTTCAACACTTCATTGTATTCATTTCACCATTCACCATACAATATATATACACAATGTTTTTAGGTATTCTGTAGATACCAAAACCCTAATCCCTTAATCCGGGATTAATTTAGAAAACCTCTAAAAATATCAAAATACACTAAAATATCAAAAATGCGCCAAAAAAAAAATTGGGGTGCTTCCCTGAACCTTGTCAGCTCTGGACTACTTCTCGGAACTGAATGTTGCGCATAACTAGGGGGGCCATACTTGGCCCCCTTGGGAGTGCCCGACGCAAACAATGCAAAGAGAACTACTAGAGGGATCGTCAGACACAGTTGTCGAATCTGACGTGCCCACACACACACATGCAAAGAATATAACACATACCCAACATTTTCCCACTTGTTGTTTTCTTTGCATCCAGGGGTCCAAGGGATTATATAGTCAACAATACAGGGAAGCAATGTCCATTGTTACTCTACACCAAGAGAACTCTTTTGTGCTCACAGACTTTGTCAATGAATCTACAACATTCTTCAAAGTGTCAACCTTTTCCAGCAACACCTTCTTTTCTTCAACCATGTCTCTCACAAAGTGATACTAAAAATCAATATTCTTTGTCTTTGAATGATAAGCTGGGTTATTTTCTAGGAAGATTGCACTCTAACTGTCACAATATAATATCACTGCTTGTTGTACCAACCCAATACTTGAACACAATATCTGTAACCATATTGCTTCCTTGCTTGCATGAGTGGCTGCCATGTATTCAACTTCTGTAGTTGAGAGTGCCACTACAACCTATCTTTTGCTCATCCAACTGATTTCTCCTCCAAATAGGTTAAACACATACCCACTTGTATATCTTTTGTGATCTATATATCCATCCCAGTCTACATCAACAAAGCCATGTATGCCCACCACTCTATCCAATCCTGGTCTTCCTCAGTAGCACAATTCATAATTGGTAGTGCCATGAAAATACCTGAAGACCCTCTTTACTGTTTCCAATGCTCCTTCCCTGGTTTTGACATATACCTGCTAAAACCTCCCACTGATTGTGCAATGTCCGGTCTAGTAAAGACCATTGAATACATCAAACTGGCAACTGCATTGGCATATGGAACATGGGACATGTCCTCTTCTTCTTCTTGTGTCTTGGGACACTGATCTACAGATAACTTTACACCTATAGGAATAGGAACCTTGACCGGTTTACTTCCTTGCATATTAAACCTCTGCAATATAATCTCAACATATTTTCTCTGATTCAACCATAGTTTCATGTTTTCATGATCTCTTTTAATCTCCATTCCCAGAATAAAGTTAGCAGCACTGAGATCCTTCATGTCAAATTTGGAGGATAGCCGCGATTTCACCTCCTTGATAACATCCATGTTATTTCCTACCAGCAACATGTCATCAACATATAACACTACATAAATGAAGTGATTACCAACTTGCTTGGAATATACACAGTCATCAGCCCTGCTTCTCACAAATCTGAATCCAAGGATGTATGTGTCAAAATTTTGGTACCACGTCCTAGGTGATTGCTTCAGACCATATAGTGACTTCTTTAGATTAAAAGCAAGTTGTTTCTTCCCTTCACTACAAAGCCTTCTGGCTGCTTCATTGAGATTTCTTCTTCCAGATCGCCATGTAAGAATGTTGTCTTTACATCCATCTGTTCCACTTCAAAATCAAAAGCAACAGTAATAGATCAAATAAATATAATAGATGTTAACTTGGAAACAAGAGAAAAACTCTCACCAAGAAACAACTTCTTTACCAAGGACTTTGATTGATACAAATTCCCCAACTTATCCCATAGTTCCTTGGCTGTAGATTCTCCTGAGACATTCAACAACACTGAATCTGGCAGGCATAGTCAAATAATACTCCTTACTCTTCTGTCCAACTTCTCCCAATATTCCTTCGACATACCAGTAGGTGGTGTAGTAGTAGTTTGGGTACTATTAGGTTGTGTACAAGTCGATTGTGTGCCAGTAGGTTGTGTACCAGGATCCACAACGATCCATTATTCTTTGTCTACAAGAAGGTCCTCCATCTTGAGCTTCCATAGCTCAATTTTTTTGCCTTTGAAATTCTCTATCTCGATTCTAGAAGATCTCGCCATTCCTCTTTCTACACTCGAATCACCACTACAAAAGCTCCCACTGAACCCAGGTTTATCACACAACCAAGATAAACTTGATCTAGCAAGACCGAGCCAAACCCTCAACAACAAAGGCGTCCCTATGAATCCAAAAATGAGCTCTGATACCACATGTAAGTTTTAAACCTGTGAAGTAAAGCAATGCATATAGATTCTTAAGAAAAATTGAAATAAATCAATGGCTCATATACATAGTACACAGAGATTTATACTGGAAACCCTTAATTAGATGAAAACCTTTCAATGCTTCATTTTATTCATTTCACCATTCACCATAAAATATATATACAATGTTTTTAGGTATTCCGTAGATACCAAAACCCTAATCCCTTAATCTAGGATTACTTTAGAAAACCGCTAAAAATAGCAAAATCCGCTAANCCCCCCCCTGGGACCCCCCTAGGAAGCGCCCAACACACATGACACAAAGAGAAATACTATAGTGATCGTCAGACGCAGTTGTCAAATATGACGCGCCCACACACACACATGCAAAGAATATAACACATACCCAATAGGGACGAGCCACATATTAGTGTTGGGGCCTATTGGAGCAAGTGATTTTGGGATTCAACGCAATAAATGAGGCTAAGAGATAAGGAATGGACCAAAGGAAGCAACAAACACTAGGAAAGAAGGAAAAGAAACGCGACATAGGGAAAAGGAAGCAACGCACTAGGAAAGAAGGAAGATCAATGTAGAGTCAAAGCAAGGAATGCTTGGATCGAAGATCAACTGCGTGAAAGATAGCTAGAAAGTGGACAAGCTGAGCCCACTTAGAATTAGGTTTTTGGGTCATGATGTAAGTTTTTTTACCCATTTTGTAATATAAATAGAGGATGTATGAGGTAGTTATAGGTGTCATGTCATGGTGTTAATCAATTATCATGTTTGAAGAACCTAGTTTTCACGAACCCTTTTGAGTCTTGAGAGTGTTGAGTCATTGTAATAGTTTTGTGGAGATATGTGGAACTTAGATGGAGTCATTATTAAGATGTATCTTAGGGCCAGGTTGCAAGATGTGAATCTTGGTGCAACACTGGTCAGCCTCATGCACAATTAGATAACCCATGATGTAATGCATGTCATGCAGGAACTTTTTGATGAAGAATAATAATAAGAAGCAAAAGATCTTTGTGAACATATCCCAGGGGGGTGAATGACAGTAAAACCATGGGTTTTGATGTGTTGAATGATGTTTCTTTTGTTTTTTCAATTATGAATGAATAATTAATGGCTAGAATAGTATTTTGTAGGGTGCAATACTCATAATGCATAATGAAATAATTGTTAGATCTATATGAACAATATAATGAAGTATATAATATGCTGCAAGTGAGAGTAGAAGAAGTAGAACATACCCAAACCCTTCCATGACTGCAGACATCTGCGTCTTGTAGTCACCCATAAGTCATCTCAGGTGAGACTGTGTTGTGAACTATGTGCACAATGTATCCTTTTGGTTTACCAGAAGGGCTGATGGTTTCTAGGGTCAGCCCATAAATCCAACAATATTTGATATCACGGGTCCTAGAGGTGCCCATAACATGCACAAGATTCTCTAACACCTCATGGTCTATCTTACTAAAAATAAAATATGGTTCCCCCAAATCGTATTCTTCAACGATCATGATGGAATCTTGAATCGTTGGAGGGGTGCACCTGTTGAAAATGGATTGAGAAGATTCTACTTCAAAATGAGCTCAAGTGAGGGTTCTTTTGTTTGGACCCCTCTTTTTGTAGCCCCTTTTTCCTTGACCCATTTTTGAAAAACTGAGCAAAGTAAACCAACAACCTATCTCACTAGAGAACTAGAGAAAATATTGGGAGACGAATAGAGAGAAAAAATAATAGAACTAGAGAAGATAAAATCAAATAAGAAGATTTCTAACATACCAATTCCAAAAGGGAATGATGCCAATAGAAAACAAGAGATAAATTGGAAATGCGTGGGAGGGTGGAGACCGCCCTTCAAAAGGCCCACTGTAGTCCTTGGCATTCATGGTGAGGCATGAGAACTGACTGTGATGGAAACCATTCGGATGTGAGATTGGGGCCATGATGATTGAAACCATAATTCCAATCAAATCCCCTCGCTTGATATTCAAATCTATTAACAAGTGTGTGCTATGGATGGTTTTTTTGATTGTCACATGTCTCTAAAAAATATAGGAGAGAGGATGGCATCGTGTGTTCAATCCTCAAGGGATTATGCATCCCTTTCACCTGATGTGGGGTCGAGACATCCTTTTGGACTAGATCATGGAATCATTTTTTCAAGGGGCTATCCTCCTCTGGGTTCCACTTCCCATCTAGTGGAGCTTGATTGTGGAGGTTGCCTTCATTGAATAACTTATCAATGAGTTTGTTGGATGAGCATTTAACATGAGAGGGGAGAAGAAATTGGATATTAGGGAGTAGATATTGGGGTTCTTCAAGGCCACTTTCAAGTCTCCAACATGGGTAATTTTAAGGATGGAAATTTATCTCATAATGTAGAAACCTTGGTGAATATTACTAGTCCTTAATATGAAAACTATACAATGTTTGGCGATATTTTTTGTAAAAAATTTCAAATTTCTAAGAATTTTATATAGATTCTATAAAATTTGGGATATTTCTAAAGAAAAATAATTTTGTTCTATAGAATTTGGGTGAATCACTTTTAGAAAAGATGGAAATTGGCAGATCATTTTTTTGTAAAAGCCATGGAAATTTATCCCATGGGAGAAATTTAGCCCCTTAAATTTACCCTGGTCTCCAGCTGTAAGATTTTTCTAATTGTTGATCCATGTTGAAGACATTGAAGCATTCAAATAATTAGTTATGAGTCTCCCTCTTCCACAAAATTGGAATAACCCTTACGAATGGAAATGTGAAGACCAAAATCTAGCACTATCATTTCTATAGAGTTATTTTTCTATGTAACCATGTATCCTACGATGTGTCTAAGAATTTCACCTCTATCATTTTTGAAGATTCTGCCAAAAACAACTAGTCGTGAATTTATTTTTAATGCATTGTCAAAGTTGAGTTTGATGAAGCTAGTCGAAGGAGGTGACCATTTATTCGGGATGAAGGAAACCAATATTCTAGCATTAGAGGATTTTTTAGGAGCCATGCTTATGTCAAAATCTTTAAGGATAAATTTGTTTGACTTCTATTCAAGCCAATCCTGATACGATCATGGTGAAAGTAGAACAGATTCCATTATATTTTGTTTTATCTTGTTCCATATGTGGTTGTTCTCTTTGGAATCATTCTTGAAGATGTGTCGATTTCTCTCTTTCCATATTTCCCAGAGTAGAAATCATGGGAAGAGCCTATAGATTCAGTTGATGATGGGGTTTCCAAAATCCTCTACTCTCCATTGAAGAATGGCGTCTGTAATGCTATGTTTGTATCAATTAATTTGGTTAAAGGAAGAGGATTCCAAATCCCATAGACTTGAAAAGTAAGTGGATTTACTCAAGATATGTTCCATAGTTTCCTCAACTTGTTGACAAAGAGGAGATAAGCCAGGGCCATGAAAGCCTCTATGGACCATCTTGTCCTAGGTGAGGATTGTGTGCTTGACTAAAAGTCAGAGAAAGAAAGACACTTTGGGACAGAGGTTCCATTTCCATATCTTCACCTATATCTCTGATCGGGGTAGTTTTGAGTGGTCTGCAGATAAAAGATAGGCATATTATACATCGAAGTAACCTCTAATTTTATATCTGTAGCAAAGTTTGACGGGGCCTTCCTAAGTTTTTATTTTCTTGTCTAAAAGGTCTAGCCATAATGCCTTTGGTCAAGCCAATCTTGATCTGATCATGGAGAACTTAGAATGGATTCCTTTATATTTTGTTTGATCTTGTTACACATGTGGTTGTTCTCTTTGGAATCATTCTTGAATATGTGTCGATTTCTCTCTTTCCATATTTCCCAGAGTATAAATCATGGGAAGAGCCTCAAGATTCAATTGATGATGGGGTTGCCAAAATCCTTTGCTCTACATTCAAGAATGGTGTTTGTAATGCTATTTTTTTACTGATCAGTTTACTTAAAGGAAGAGGCTTCCAAATCCCATAGACTTGAAATGTAAGTGGAGTTATTAAAAATATGTTCCATAGTTTCCTCAGCTTGTTGGCAAAGAGGACAGAAGCCAGGGCTCTGAAAGCCTCTATGGACCATCTTGTCCTAAGTGAGGATTTTGTGCTAGACTAAAAGTCAAAGAAAGAAAGATACTTTGGGCCAGAGGTTCCACTTCCATATCTTCACCCATATCTTCGTTCGGTGTAGTTTTGAGTGGTTTGCAGATAAAAGGTAAGCATCTTATACATTTAAGAACCCTTTAATTTTATATCCCTAGCGAAGTTTGACGGGGCCTTCCTAAGTTTTGATTTTCTTGTCTGAAAGGTATATCTAGAATGTGCCCTAGTCAAAATTTTAAGCGAGAGGAGACCAAAACTATTGAGGCCACTAGGTTCACCATTTGTTATTTTCTTCAATAGGTGGCCAATATATCTAGATCTAGGTTATATTTCGACTGATCATGAGCTCACATAGAGGTTGTATTTTTGGTTGCTCATTTCATTTGGGAATTTTTTTCCTTGCGTTGTCCCAAAAAATGGCAGTATGGCCATTACAAACCTCAAAAAATAGTGATGTTGTATAAGCTCATGATTTTGCCAGGATGCATTCCATATGTGTGAACCTTGAGGGCCATTCTCCATAAAGATGAGATCAAGGTCTGTTATGCATATACCGTATTTCACTTTCTTGAAATGTCTCCATAATTCATTGATTAAGGTTAAATATTACTAAAAATCACAACTTTATTGAAAATAACCTTAGTGATGACCACAAGGGAAACTAGCTTTCTTTTGAACCCTATTTAAGATGGAACCACATTTTGGTCCTATAGTAAGACATAAAATTTCTTTTAATTAGCTAAGAGCTCATCTTCCATGGACATAAAGAAATTAGTTAATGGCTCCAAGGCTTAGAAGCATTTGGTAGGAGGAAATGTTTCCCTATTATGGATGAACAACAAGTTATTTAAGGTGTCATGGTTTTCTTGAATAACAGTGATGAGTGTTTTATAGCAACGAATGATCATTTTCCTCAATTCCTGTTGACAAATGAGTTATGATAGGTTTTTCCACCTTCCCTACAACCCGCTACCAAAAAAATAGAAACAAGATCCCAAATAATCAAGTGCAAATAAAATTCACACTACATCGATATTTTTTTTATTAAAATACTACTTTTTATCAAAATTTCGTTTTCAAAATATGAGAGTAATATTTAGTTTAGTGTATTCTAAACATGTTACAATTTGAACATTTTTTGTCACCTTTTTGAGACCATTTTTGTTTAAAACACGGCCAAAAATTTAGAAGAATTGTTGGAACTATAGATATTAGTTGTTGAGATTGCACAATCCATGTGTAGTAAGGGTTTTTGAGGGCGTTGAATCTATTTATGCATTCAAAAATACAATTCCAAAAATGAAAAACAACAATTTGACCAAAATTTGTATAACCTCTAAGATAATTGCCAAAAAAATCCAAATCATTTAAATTTTACACTTCTTGGTTATTATTTTTTGTTATACATCAATATTAATTTATTTTAATTAGAAAATATTATACATCTATAAAAGAAAAAGAAAAGAACACAAAACATTTTTTTTTACTTATCAAGATAAAAATAAGTTAATTTATTTTATAATTATATTTATTTTTTATTTTATTATAAAAAAGATTATGTTAACTTTATATTTGTTAAAGATAAGAAGAATTAACAAATAATTAATAAGCACTTATTTAAATTGAAAAAAATTCCCAATAAAATATGTTTTTTTATTGTATTTACCTATCTACACATAAATGTTTGATATCATACTTATGACTAATATTATAAATTAATACAAAATAAATAATAGTATGTAATTTTTTAACTTTTATTTATATATCTATATATACACTAAAAAAATTAAAATTAAAATATCAGGAAGATAATAAAAAAACTCAACCAAAACTTCTTTTAAAAAAGAGATATGGAAGCTATAAAACCATTCCCCTTGTTCGTGATAGGATGGCCCCTCCACGCTTCCACGACGCAATCCTCTTCATGGAATTCTGTCTGTCACTTAGCTCCACCTTTTGTCACATCAGGAAGCCTCTCTGATTTTATCGCTGTTAAATTTTATATTCGGTGTATTTTAAAATTTTCTTACGTTTTTAAGTTTTATATAAAACCTACTTTTCAATCGACTTATGTTTCAAGTTATTTAGGATCAACGGCTATATAAAATATTATGTTTTTATTCTCATCTTTTAAGCATAAGTTGGAGAGGGTTAGAGTTTTGTCAGTTCGGTAAAATGAAGATAATAAATCGGGGAAAATCAGGTTGTTTAACATCTATTTTAATGTATTTAATAAAATATATGCTGATCATGATTATCAAATTACAATTTATGAGGAGTTGATATATATATAATTTTAAAATGTTATATTAGTTTATTATAGATATTCAAAGATAAAAATATAAATACATTGAAAAATAAGGGGAATATTTGTTTTCTTGCATAGTTTTTTTGTTATGTTTAAAAGTTTGTTCTTTCATATAGAAGTGCAATTCTTTACATGATGTTTAGAAGGTTACATTAAAAAAATATTAATAACTAAAAAGTATTTTATTGTCACACATAAACAAGATATTTCAATGTGTATCTTAAGTGAAATATTTGTATATTAACTTTATATATAAAGTAATTGAAAGTAAAAAATGTCTTCTTTCATAAATAGGTGTCTTTTATATCTCAATATGAGGGAGATGTGTAATACCTTACATGGGGTTAACAGGTGACATTTAAAAAAGTATTAATAACAAACCAATTTTTTAATAACAAGTTTATATAATAAAAATAATAATATGTTTTTAAGGTCACCACCAAGGATACATCAATTGGTGTATGAGACCCCCTCTTGTTTGTGGGACAAGGAACCCCCCAATTGGTGTATGAGACCCCCTTCTTTGTGGGATAAGGGACCTCAATTGGTGTATGAGACTCATTGTATGTGGGACAAGGGACCCCGTAATTGGTGTATGAGACGCCCTTGTTCGTGTGACAATCGACCCCCTCCATGGAGGGATTTGACTACTAAAGGGTACAAAGGTTTACATACCCTACCCCCCTCTTGATTTGAAATTGTGACCTCCAAGGAGAAAACACATTTGTTTTTAACCATTAGGTCTATTATATATAACAATTGAAATTAAAATAAATTCTTACGATTAAAACATTTCAATGGTGCACTAGATAGTATGAAGGGTATGACTCATCAAACTATATATATATATATATATATATATATATATATATATATATATATATATATGTATGTATGTATATATTGGAGCAGACATAATTTCTTTTTTTTATTATTAATTAATTTTTTATTTTTATTTTAATGTTACATTACATGAATATATTCCCCATACTGGGATTTTGTGTGTGAGTGTAAATTAATGGAGTCCACATAAATTTTTATTATTAAATTTATTATTGTTTTAATTTTTTATTACTATTTCAATGTGTTACGTTACATGAACATCTCCCCCATACTCGGGTGTAGTGAACCTCTCAACACAATGAGGAAGATGTGGAATCCATTTCATGTTCAACATTGAGTACACACACACACATGGTGAGACATGAGAACCGACTGCGATGGAAACCATTCGGATGTCAGATTGGAGCCATGATGATTGAAACCATAATTCCAATCAAATCCCCTTGCTTCATATTCAAATCCATTAAGAAGTGTGTGTTGCAGATGGTTTTGTTCATTTCCATGTGTCTCTGGAAAATATAGGAGAGAGGATGGCAGTGTGTGTTCATTCCTCAAGGGATTATGCATCCCTTTCACCTGATGTGGGGTCGAGGCATCCTTTTGGACTAGTTCATGGAAGTTTTTTTTCAAGGGGATATCCTCCTCTGGGTTCCACTTTCCATCCAGTGGAGCTTGATTGTGGAGGAGGCCTTCATTGGATAGCTTATCAATGATTTTGTTGGATGAGCGTTTAACATGAGAGGGGAGAAGAAATTGGATATCAGGGAGTAGATATTGGAGTTCTTCAAGGCCACTTTAAAGTCTCCAACATGGGTAATTTTAAGGATGAAAATTTATCTCATAATGTAGAAACCTTGGTGAATATTACTAGTCCTTAATATGAAAACTATACAATGTTTGGCGATATGTTTTTAAAAAATTTCAAATTTCTAAGGATTTTATATAGATTCTATAAAAATTGGGATATTTTTAAGGAAAAATAATTTTATTCTATATAATTTGGGTGAATCACTTTTAGAAAAAATGGAAATTGGCAGATCCTTTTTTTGGAAAAACCATGGATTTATCCCATGGGAGAAATTAGGCCCCTAAAATTTAACGTGGTCTCCAGCTGTAAGATTTTTCTAATTGTTGATCCATGTTGAAGACATTGAAGCATTCAAATAATTATTTATGATTATCCCTCTTCCAGTAAATTGGAATAACCCTCATGAATGGAAATGTGAAGACCAAAATCCAGGACTATCATTTCTATAGAATTATTTTTCTATGTACCCATGTAGCCTACGAAGTGTCTAAGAAGTTCACCTCTATCATTTTTGAAGTTTCTGCCAAAACCAACAAGACATGGATTTCTTTTTAATGTGTTGTCAAAGTTGAGTTTGATGAAGCTAGTCGAAGGAGGTGACCATTTATCCAGGATGAAGGAAACCAATATTCTAGCATTAGAGGCTTTTTTAGGAGCCATGCTTATGTCAAAAGCTTGAAGGATAACTTTGTTTGACTTTTGGTCAAGCCAATCATGATCTGATCATGGCGAAATTAGAATGTATTCCTTTATATTTTGTTTGATCGTGTTACATATGTGGTTGTTCTCTTTGGAATCATTCTTGAAGATGTGTCGATTTCTCTCTTTCCATATTTCCCAGAGTAGAAATCATGGTAAGAGCCTCCAAATTTAGTTCATGATGGAGTTTCCAAAATCCTTTGCTCTCCATTGAAGAATGGTGTATGTAATGCTATGTTTGTAACAATAAGTTTGGTTAAAGGAAGAGGCGTCCAATTCCCATAGACTTCAAATGTAAGTGGAGATATTCAAAATATGTTCCATAGTTTCCTCAACTTGTTGGAAAAGAGGAGAGAAGCTAGAGCCATGAAATCCTCTATGGACCATCTTGTCTTAGGTGAGGATTTTGTGCTAGACTAAAATTTAGAGAAAGAAAGACACTTTGAGCCAGAGGTTCCATTTCCATATATTCACACATATCTCAGATCGGGGTAGTTTTGAGTTGTCTGCAGATAAAAGGTATGCATCTTATACAACGAAGAAACCTCTAATTTTATATCCCTAGTGGATTTTGGCGGAGCCTTCCTAATTTTTGTTTTTCTCGTCTGAAAGGTCTAGCCATAATACCTCTGGTTGAGCCAATCATGATCTGATCATGGAAAAATTAGAATGGATTCCCTTATATTTTGTTTGATCTTGTTACGTATGTGGTTGTTCTCTTTGGAATCATTATTGAAGATGTGTTGATTTCTCTCTTTCCATATATCCTAGAGTATAAATCATGGGAAGAGCCTCCAGATTTAGTTGATGATGGGGTTGCCAAAATCATTTTCTCTCCATTGAAGAATGGTTTCTGTAATGCTATGTTTCTACCGATCAGTTTGCTTAAAGGAAGAGGCTTCCAAATCCCATAGACTTAAAATGTAAGTCGATTTACTCAAAATATTTTCCATAGTTTCCTCAACTTGTTGGAAAAGAGGACAGAAGCTAGGTGACGCAACCAGCACCCTCACTGGCACGATCGCCCACTAGGACCTTCTCTTCCTTCAACGGCCCGAAGAGTCAATGCTCTTCCAACTCCCTCGGGAGTCCTTTACCCACAGTAACACTCCTTCGTCGATCTCCCCTTCGGATATCGGGAGATCGGATCTCGCGATATCGTGAGTCTTGCAACACTATCCCGTGCAATCAAACGCCGAGACTCCGATTCCCGATGGTCAATGGTCAACCTCGGGATATCGCCACTCGCGATGCCGAGTCCTTAGACTTCAAATCCCTGAGTGCCGAAGTACCGAGACCACGTGTTATACTCCGCCCAACCTCTGTGGGGCCCATCACCACTCGGGACCTCGCTATCTCTCCGTGCTCCTTTCGGCTTTGAAAATTCCGACGTGCCGAATCCCGAGCCCTCGGAATCTCGTGCCACCTGTCCCTCCAGTGATCGACGGTCTTGATCGAATCGGAGAATCGCACTTCGCGATTTCGACGTGCATGTGATGTTTGCACTCACCAACCCCGATTCACCGATATTGCGACGGAAAATGGTTCTTCCTGCTTCTGAGGGTTAACCTCCTTGCTCCTTCTCCTGGATCCAACGATCCACGGGACTTCGCGAATATGCACGACGATTCAAGTCGTCGATTCTCTTCCTCTATGAGGAGATCTCCATTCCACCACCTTCGTTCTGGGCGGCCTCCACTGGGGTCGATTCCACAAGGAATCAAAGGAGATATTCCTCCTAACCTTTTATCAACTCAGACTTCTTTAGTGATTTCTCTCGCACTTTTCTCACTCTTCAACCTTCAACCGCTCTCCAAGTGTTGAAGTCTTCTGAGTCCGGTGCGCTCACGCCCGCAACAACTCCAACCTTCCCCTCTCAGACTTGCTACTGAGACTCAAATCCGACCTGCACTCACTTTCACGGCTCGAATAACTCAACCCAACTCTGGACGAAGTGAGAACAAAGGTTCAACTACTTAGCCTCCTCGACACACTCTATGCGGAGGTATTCAACTGCACTCGATGCAGGAATTTCCTGGCCTAAGTAGAGAAACAATTGAAACTCATTCCTTTACTCTCTCAGGTTTCGAACCTGATATGCAATCACATAAGCAGCATATAACAGATAAGCATAGAAAGAAACAAACATGCACAAGCACAATATCAGCAACACACAGAGATCAAACACATCCATCGAATTGAATCAGGGCTCTTCCTATTAATTCAATAACTGTACATGGAGGTTTCTTCACAACTCTCTGCTCTGCTCTCTGCTTGCTCTCGATGCTAATGCTAAATGAATTGTTATTTTACAATAATACAAGGGAGGGTGTCTATACTCTGTTTTCCCTCTCGAAGCAAAACTGTCTAATCTACAGTTAATTATTCTATCTACTTGCATTAAATCTAAATAAATGCTTCAACTACTTAAGGACGAGAGCTTATCCGCTCAAGGTCCGTTACATATACAAAGTGCGCTTCATCACATCAAGTATTAATGTTTGGCGTAGTCATATTTCAATGTTCCCAAAATTTGAATGCTGGCACTGTCCAGCTGTTCCTTTGCCTCCACGCGCTGGCTCGCTTGATGAGGTGTGCTTGATGAGGTGTGGATGCTCCTGCATCATACTCCTCGGCTCAAAAGATTTCATGGGCTCCTGTCCATGAGCTGCTGCACGGTGTGACCATGCTTTTGAATCACAGCTTCTGTCTCCCAGCTGGCATTCTCCACTGGGTGATGTTTCCATTTGACCAGGTATTCAAGATACTGCTTCCTCCTGGTCTTTCTGCCTGCTCGCTGATCCAGTATGCACTCCATCTCAGGCTTCTGTGCACCTGGCAACTGTTTCTGCCATTGGATCACTGGTTCCTCAGTTCCAGAGTCTGCTTCATCAGCCCGGTAGGGGTATAAATCCGAAATGTTGAAAATCGGAGATATCCCGATGCCCTCCGGCAACTCAAGCTCATATGCATTCTCCACGAATTTCTTCACGGATTTGCACGGTCCAATCTTTTTCATCTTGAGCTTGTTGTATGTTCCCCGCGGGAACCTTTCCTTCCTCAAGTGCACCAGAACCATGTCCCCAACTTCAAACTGAAGTTGTCTCTTCCTCTGATCGTCTCGGCACTTATACTCCTGGTTGGATTTCTGCAATCGCTGCTTCACCTCTGTGTGAAGTTCTTTCATCGCCTCAGCGAACTCCTCAGCTCTCGCGTTGCTTGTCTCAGCCTGTTCTGAATCCCTGAGCTCAGACACTCCTCTCGGCTATGTCCCATACAAAATCTGAAATGGGCTCTTACCTGTACTCCGATTCACTGAATCGTTATACACAAATTCTTCCTGCGGTAAGATCTGATCCCAACTGGTGTGATGCTCCGTCACCAGACTTCTCAACAGATCTCCCAAGCTTCTGTTGACGACTTCAGTCTGCCGATCTTTCTGCGGATGGTACGCTGAGCTGAACGCCAAGTTAGTCCCCAGCTTTTTCCATAGTGTCCTCCAAAAATGACCTATGAACTTCGTGTCCCGATCCGAGACTATGCTTCTCGGCAATCCATGCAATCGCACGATCTCTTTGAAAAACAAATTGGCGATGTTTGTTGCATCGCTCGTCTTATGACACGGTATAAAATGTGCCATCTTCGAGAATCTGTCCACCACAACAAAGATAGAATCTACGCCTCTCTGTGTTCTCGGCAAGCCCAACACAAAGTCCATGCTGATGGCCTCCCATGGCCTCTCGGGTATGGGAAACGACTGATATAACACTGCATTCTGCTTTCGGCCCTTCGCGTGTTGACATATCCGACACCTGTCAACAAATCTCTTCACGTCTGCGTGCATGCCTGGCCAAAAATAAGATTCGCTCAGCTTGGCGAATGTTTTGTCATGTCCAAAGTGACCTTCTAAGCCCCCGCTATGTTTTTCCTTTACCAAATTCTCTCTCATAGAGAAATCTGGTATGCATAACTGGTTGCTTTTGAATAGCAATCCATCCTGTATCAAGAAGTCTATCCACGGACTCCTATCCCTGAGAACTGGGTTCTCGGCTGCTTCGTATGCTTCCCCAAAATCTGCATCACCTGCATACATATTCTTCAGGTCCTCAAAACCCAACGTTTTGACCCTGAACTCCTGCAGCAGCAAGCACTTTCTGCTCAAGGCGTCAGCTACCTTGTTCGCAGCTCCCGAAATGTGCTTAATCACGAACGTGAAATTCTGCATGTACTCTACCCACTTCGCATGCTTTTGATTCAGCTTCTCCTGCTGACTTACAAACTGCAATGCGTTATTATCGCTGTACAAAACGAATTCCTGTTGTCTCTCTCTTCTGGGCGGAATTATGTCTGTTGTTTCTCTCTGTTTCCTGAACAAGAGAACTTCCACAACCTTGCTCTGATACCACTCTGACGCAAGTCGTGTGTATCAGAGTGTTCCTCTTTCTTCTTCTCGTCTGAAATACACAGACAGTTCCAGGCTCTGATACCACTCTGACGCAACCAGCACCCTCGCTGGCACGGTCGCCCACCAGGACCTTCTCTTCCTTCAACGGCCTGAAGAGTCAATTCTCTTCCAACTCCCTCAAGAGTCCTTTACCCACATTAACACTCCTTCGTCGATCTCCCCTTCGGATATCGGGAGATCGGATCTCGCGATATCGCGAGTCTTGCAACACTATCCCGTGCAATCAAACGCTGAGACTCCAATTCCCGATGGTCAACGGTCAAACTCGGGATATCGCCACTCGCGATGCTGAGTCCTTAGACTTCAAATCCCCGAGTGATGAAGTACCGAGACCACGTGTTATACTCCGCCCAACCTCCGTGGGGCCCGTCGCCACTCGGGACCTCGCTATCTCTCCATGCTCCTTTCGGCTTTGAAAACGCCGACGTGCCGAATCCAGAGCCCTCAGAATCTCGTGCCACCTGTCCCTCCAGTGATCAATAGTCTCGATCGAATTGGAGAATCGCACTTCGTGATTTCGACGTGCATGTGATCTTTGCACTCACCAACCCTGATTCACCGATATTGTGATTGAAAATGGTTCTTCCTGCTTCTGAGGGTTAACCTCCTCGCTCCTTCTCCTAGATCCAATGATCCACGAGACTTCGCGAATATGCACGACGATTCAAGTCGTCGATTCTCTTCCTCTATGAGGAGATCTACATTCCACCACCTTCGTTCTGGGCGGCCTCCACTGGGGTCGATTCCACAACAAATCAAAGGAGCTATTTCTCCTGACCTTTTATCAACTCAGACTTCTTTGGTGATTTCTCTCGCACTTTGATCACTCTTGAACCTTCAACCGCTCTCCAAGTGTTGAAGTCTTCTGAGTCCGGTGCGCTCACACCCGCAACAACTCCAACCTTCCCCTCTCAGACTTGCTACTGAGACTCAAATCCGACCTGCACTCACTTGCACGGCTCGAATAACTCAACCCAACTCTAGACGAAGTGAGAACAAAGGTTCAACTACTTATCCTCCTCGACGCACTCTATGAGGAGGTATTCAACTGCACTCGATGCAGGAATCTCCTGGCCTAAGTAGAGAAACAATTGAAACTCATTCCTTTACTCTCTCAGGTTTTGAACCTGATATGCAATCACATAAGCAACATATAATAGATAAGCATAGAAAGAAGCAAACATGCACAAGCACAATATCAGCAACACACATAGATCAAACACATCCATCGAATTGAATCAGGGCTCTTCCTATTAATTCAATAACTGTACATGGAGGTTTCTTCACAACTCTCTGCTCTGCTCTCTGCTTGCTCTCGATGCTAATGCTGAATGAATTGTTATTTTACAATGATACAAGGGAGGGTGTCTATACTCCGTTTTCCCTCTCGAAGAAAAACTGTCTAATCTACAGTTAATTATTCTATCTACTTGCATTAAATCTAAATAAATGCCTCAGCTACTTAAGGACGAGAGCTTATCCGCTCAAGGTCCATTACATATACAAAGTGCGCTTCATCACATCAAGTATTAATGTTTGGCGCAGTCATATTTCAATGTTCCCAAAATTTGAATGCTGGCACTGTCCAGCTGTTCCTTTGCCTCCACACACTGGCTCGCTTGATGAGGTGTGCTTGATGAGGTGTGGATGCTCCTGCATCACTAGGGCCATGAAAGCCTCTATGGACCATCTTGTCCTAGGTGAGGATTTTGTGCTAGACTAAAAGTCTGAGAAAGAAATACACTTTGGGCTAGAGGTTCCATTTCCATATCGTCACCCATATCTCTGATCGGGGTAGTTTTGAGTGGTCTGCAGATAAAAGGTATCCATCTTATACATCAAAGCAACTTCTAATTTTATATCCCTAGGGAAGTTTGACGGGGCCTTCCTAAGTTTTGATTTTCTTGTCTGAAAGGTCTAGCTAGAATACCTCTAGTCGATCCAATCTCGATCTGGTCATCGAAAAATTAGAACAGATTCCTTTATATTATGTTTGATCTTGTTACGTATGTGGTTGTTCTCTTTGGAATCATTCTTGAAGATGTGTCTATTTCTCACTTTCCATATTTCCTAGAGTAGAAATCATGGGAAGAGCCTCTAGATTCATTTGATGATGGGGTTGCTAAAATCCTCTGCTCTACATTAAAGAATGGTGTCTATAATGGGTGGAATCACGAAGGTGGGTTACACTTTCGTGACAATCGGGTCTCCAAAATTTCGAAAAACCTTTTTTTGGCTGAACTAAAAATATTTTTCAGCCGAAAGATACTATTTTTCGGCCGAACTATTTTTTGGCCGAAAAAATAAACGTCAAATCGAACGGTGCAATAACCGCCCCCTCGATTTGCGTGGAGAAATTTGGTCGGCCGGATATTTTCTTTCCGGCAATAAGTTTTCGACCGAAATTTAGTTCGGCCGAACTATCTTTCGGCCGAAAGATTGTTTATATATTACCCACACATCGCGTTTGGGACGTTTTCGAAAAATTGTGAATTCGCGAGCGTAAAGTTGTGGAGGACGCCGAGCGCAGGTGGAGGATGCCGGGAGGTTGCCAAGCACAGGTGGAGGACGCCGGGAGGTCGCGAGGTTGTGGAGATGTCGTGGATAGGTAACGGAGTTTGCAGGCATCGCGGAGAGGTAAGCTTCAAAATTTTGTCATAAAATGTATTTTCTACGGTGGCTGGTGGCTGTGTTAAAGATTAGGTGCTCTGTCAACCATTCAAATGTATTTTCTAAATATTAGAAAATACATTTTCAACCTTAGGTGGCTGTGTGAAAGATTAGGTGCTCTGTCAACCTTAATAATATTTTCGTGAATGTAAAAAAATATTTTGGTTTTGACTAGGTGCTCTGTCAACGTAGGTGCTCTGTCAACGTAGGTGAAAGATTAGGTGCTCTGTCAATGTATGTTTTTTTTTTCTGAAATGTAGAAAAGAGGGAATCTTTCTTGGTTTTGAACATAACATGTGAGATGATTCTCACAATATTTTTTTACCTTTCTATTTACCATACAATAATGCACTTGCAATGAAAAAAAAAATCCCTTACTATGATATTTTCTTACAATTCTATTTAAGTTATCATACTATTTAAGTTATATTTATAGATCGAGGAAACCTTTGTGATGTGAGGTATGAGTATCGTACTATAGAACCATTGCCCACGTCGAATGATTTACTTGACGTGACCATAAAAAACAAAACTTCCATAACCTTCCCAACTAAAAGTAATAGATGACCATAAGTGATAGATTAATTGCTCTAGACCTAATATATACGGTTAGATATTTCGATCTTTAGATTGATGCTTCTAAAAACCACTAAAATGCCATAAAAGAAACTACAAAATTTAAACCTGGCACTGACCAACTACTCTCCCTACTTTCGCGACTAAATATCCAGTGGATTATTACTTTATGTCAGTGGATATATCTCTTTATTTTCCCAATTAAATATCTAAATATCCAGTGCAAATTATTATTTTAGGTTAGTTACTATATCTGGGTGTATATATTAAGATTATCCAATAATATATATACCAGTCACTGCAACATTGGATACTGAACAACAAACTAGTTATTACCTACGGTCATATTTTAATAACAAATAAATGCAAACAGTAACCTAGTTATTACCTGCGGTCATATTTTAATAGAAAATAGTAAAATGCAAATATTAATAACAATAAATGTAAAAGTAGCATTGTCCAACTAAATCCTTTACTCTTCCCAACTGGAAGTGACGGATAGCCAGTAATGAAGATGGTTGATAGAGCACCTAATCTTTCACACAGCCACCGGCCGCCATAGAAAATGATTTTAGTTTTCAAATTTTAAAACTAATCTTTCAAATGTATTTTCTAATCTTTCAATTTTGTGTTTTAAAATGTATTTTCTACAGCGGCCGCACCTAATCTTTCAAATTTTAGTTTTAAAATTCTAGTTTTTAAATTCTAGTTTTTAAATTTTAGTTTTCAAATTTTAGTTTTAAAATGAGGTCGTAAGCCTTTCGGCGTTCACCCCGTGGCTGGTGAACGCCGAAAGGCTTACGGCCTCATCCACGGCTGGTGCGCTGTTTAGTTTTAAAATTTTAGTGTTAAAATGAGGCTGTAAGCCTTTTTAGTGTTAAAATGAGGCCGTTCACCTGTTTGCCTAAATTGTAGATAACTATTAATGCTTGAAAGGCTATGTTAGATTTTTAGGGAAAATAAAACAGAGATATCTTTTCAAAATTAAACTCTACAGTACATGCAGATCGATACTTTAAAACAAAATCTGAAGTAGATGCTAAAATCTGAACATGCTAAACTATAGACAATATAAATCTGAACATGCCAAAAAGATTCTTAACAGAAGAGAAAATTTCTGTATATAAACTAAGTGTAGATTTCAAACTAAAACAAATTCTGTACTTACCTTTAGCAAATAAAGATGTACCTGATGTATGGATGTTATTCTTTTAATATGCTCATAATTTTCTGTTTAAAGATCATGGATCAAAACCCCAAGGGTTTGATCTCAACCATGATCTTAAGTGGACTATTTGCCAAGGAGGACTCAAGGATAATCAACAAGAGTAGTGTTGATACAAAAACACAAAAACAACTCAACACAAAACTTTCCAATCTGAATTGTAATACACTGGGGGCCCTCA